>JAVXUM010007815.1:0-10324 GCA_035590655.1 Pouteria glomerata | reverse complement strand
TAATTTAATTTAATATTTAATGTAATTTAATTATTTATTATATTATATTAATTATATAATATAATTATATTAATTATATTATTCTATATTAAATTGATTATTGTAAAATTAATATTAATTATTATATTAAATATATTATATTATAAAAATTATTAAATTAATTTAATTTAATTTCATATTAATTATATTATATTATATTACATTACATTAACTATTAAATTAAACTAATTTAGTTTTATTATTTTTTGAAAATAATTTAATAATATATATTTATATAATTACTTTAATTAATTGAGTCCAATTATATTATTTAGTAAAATAATTTATTTTAATAAAATATTTGAATAAAATAGTTTATTTTTATATGATGTAACGAAAAATGGACAAAATTTATAATTTACAAGATATTTGCAGCAGAAAAAGAAAATAGAGTAAAAATATCTTTTCTTTTATTTTTGTTTTTTTTTTCATGTTTTCAAAAAAAAATATAAACAGATTTAACAAACATATTTTTGTTACAAATTTATAAAATTTTAAAAATAAAAATAGAAAAATAGAAAATAAAAATATTACCGAACGAGACCTTCTTGTACATTATACTACTTCTATAAATACTAGTTGGAAAACGGGATGTAAGAGTAACGAACGTATTTGCTATTTTTTTATATATTGAAAATTTAAAAATAATAAAAATTTAAAATAAATTTAATAAATAAATTTATATTAATATCTTTATAATCTTTTTACATTAAATTATTTTTTAATTTTATTTACATCTCCAGACCACATTTAAAAGAGAACGTCGTTGTGGAAGAAAGAACTTTTTGTTGATTTAGTTAAAAAAAATTGTACCTAAAATAAAATTTTATATAATGTATTTTCATAATGTTCATATTATTTTATTTTATTAGTCAGCTTATAAAATAAAAAATAACAATATACTTCTATTATATAGTGTAAAATTAATTCCGCCACCATAGTAATTTCTACCCACTACAACTATTGAAGATTGTATAAAGAATACTTTCCACAATCTAATTATAACTAGATTTTCCTTCAAAATCAATTAATTTTTGTAAGATAATCAAAACACACAATAACGTATTTGATTTACCTTTAAAACATATTATACCAAAATTTCTTTAAAAATAGGAATTACACCTCAAACAGATAGAAGTTTTTCATATAATTTCAAACTTATTATTTATTGGTATCCAGAATCCATATTTTTAGATAACATGCAATACAATCAATTAAACTTAGTTTATTTCAGTTATAGACAATGTGATAACTCCCCACTAAATAAAACCAAACAACCTCACCGCCATATAAAAAAAAAATGATTTATTAATTTAATTATTTTTTAATATTGTCTTTGGTTTCAAACAAAAATGGAAGGAAAGAAACATACAGAGAAATAACTTTTTTTCTCACTTATCATTTTCAATCCATCTAACTCAAACGGAAAGAAAAGAGAGGAGAATTTAAAAAGTGAATCATAATAATTTTTGAAATATTTTTCATAAAAAAATTAAAGAGTAGAGTACGAAAGTTACTCTTATACTTTATATTCGGGCTCACTTTAGTTTTAAGAATTTCTGAAAATTCTCCAAACCAAGTAATCACACAAAGTAAAAAATAATCACATCAGAGAATAACGAGGAAACCCTTTCACAGGGAGAAAAACTTCTTATTAATGAATCCCTACTATCAACGGGTTACAAGACTCTACTAAGACTCTCTGCGAATCACTCGTACGAATCTTTTCGCAATCTTGCTCGAATCACTCGATGAACCCTACAAGCAGGGCTTTCTGCTTCACACAGAAAGACTCAAGTACAATGAACAAATTAAGAACAAATCTAGAGAAAGAACGCTCAAGCTCCCAAGAATAAAATCTCTCTCTAGTACTCTATAATATATCCCCCACGTATATATTTCATTAAGGCTGGGTACATATATATAGAGTTACAAAGGTTGCCCTAATCTGGCAAAATAAGAAGTTTCGTATGTTTAGGAAACTCAAAGGTCGCACCCGCGCGCATCCATCCCCCAGCCTGCGGGGTATTCTGGAATTTCTGAGCAGTGTAAAATAACCCTGGCGCACCCGCGGACTGCCTGCCTCCAGCCTGCGGGGTCTTCTGGATTTTCTGGTCCGTGTAAATCATGCTGGGCGCAGCCGCGGGCTCCCAGCGCCCCTGAGGCGCAGCCGCGTGCTCCCCGCGCGCTGGCTGCGACGCGTCCAAATCTTCTTCCGCGTGATCTGTTTGTTTCCCACTTTGCTTAGAATTCTTTCTTGATTTGAATTAGGTAATTTCCAGGCTTTTGAATAAATCTTCTTCTGATTTCTTCCCAATTAATCTTCATCCTTTAGAAACTTCAATGGATTTGGAATTCTTGTTGAACTTGGAAACTTGACCATTTTGGTAACTCTTTCTTTAAATCCAAAATATTTGAATCGCCATATTTAATTTAAGATTTTGTATGAAGTTGCCACAAAAAACCTTACATAAATATTTTTTTTGTAGAAAATAAAAAAAATACTATAGACGACCGCTTTAAGATGATCACCAAAAAGGGGCCTAAAATATCAGTTGGCCTTTAGACAGTTATTTTGAAGCGGTTGTCAAATCTGTTTTAGCGGTCGTCACTTTTGACGATCGTCTCAAGATGGTCGTCAAAACTCTTTGTCAACCCCAGCGAATACGACCACTATATAGCGGTCGTCGGGCGATCGTATAAAATATGAACAACCGTTTAGAGTACTTTAGACGATCGCTTTTGGCGGTCGTCAATTCTGACTTTTTTTTTTTGTAGTGTAACATTGTATTTATAATTCATATTTTATAATTATTTAATTAATATGTTAAAATTTATATTTCATAAATATATAATTTTATAATAAGAAACTTGAAATGGCACCCAAAATATAACAATATCATTACACTAATAATAAAATCAATATAGTATGATATTGAGAAGGACGTAGTTAGGATTTTTAATTTGGGGGTTAATTTTTTTTTTCTTGTGTTGAATTTAAGTTTAAAAAATAATTAATATTTCAAATTAAATTTAACAAATAAAAAATAAATTAACAGATATGTATGGTTAGTATAATCAGTTAAAATTTTAAATTTTAAATTATATATAATATTTAAGAAAACATAAAATTTAAGATGGCTGATTTATAATCTAAATTTTTTTAATCTAAAATTTTATGCAATAGTGGTGATGTTTTTTTTTTAAAGACTGATTATTTCTTAAAATTATAAGGGATTGATCAATAATACAAATTTTTTAACGAAATATTTATATGTTTGAATAGCATTCTTCCGGGAGCCATCGTAGCATCGTCCCGGGATATTGACTACTATGCCAACGCAGGGTAAAAAATCTAATGTTTTCATTGAATTCAGGTCGATTTGGAAGTGTTTAATTTATCATAATTAATTAAAATTTTTTTATTTAATTTTATTACATATTATTTTTATACATAATTTTTATATTTTTATTATATTTTTTTATCATTTCAACACTATCTTGATATATATATATATATTAGTTTTTTTAAAAATAATTAAGATAATTATAATTAAATATTACGTATTATAATTATAATATAAATTAAATATTATATAATATAAAATAATTATAATTAAATATCATATTACTAATTGATCACCTTTTACTCATGTATATGTGCGTGTAGTCTGATATGCATACGAAGGTTGAACAGTTGACTCCGAGTTACGATTGTTTTAAAAATGTCCTGTCATAAGATTCATATCGGATTTTTGTTTCCTTTTCGTACAACTACCAGTACGTTTTGCTTAGCAAATGATGTGATCACCCAGAGTAACATAAAAACAGCCTCCGACGTGGCACGTACGTGGTTCCGTAATGTCACTATTTGGTGTTTACTAAAAAATATAAAATTTTTTAAATTTCTATAAAAATGAATTATATAAATATAAAATATAAAATTTTTATTTCCTGTACAAAACAAGAAATATTAATTTTTATAAAATTATATAATTCATATAACTCTAAACACACTAAATAATAATTAATAATGATTTGTAATCCTGATAAATATTAATGTACATGTTTATTAAATTAGGGTCTGTTTGATTTGTCTTTAAATTACAAAAAATAAAATAAATATCTAATAATTTTTATAAATCATTAAAATTATCTATTATACATTCATACCCTTTCTAAATTCAAAAAATTTAAATATTTCACTAAAAAATAAAAAATTTGAAAACAAATTAACCGAATGCGTAAATTTTTTTGACAATCATATTATTCGAGTAAAAAGTTTTTAAATGAATACCATTGTTAATATTTTATATTAATTTTTTTGAATCTATTAAAACGGTTAACAGAAATGTGCAAAAGTCTAAAATTTTTGACAGAAATTTATAGGAACGGACCCAAAAAATTGTTCCCATGATTTCTCTCTCTTACTTTTTATCACAAAAGTTCAAAAGTGTCATTATTCTTATTCAAAAACACTCCATTTCAAATACCAAATATCAAACATTTAAAATCAACTCAAATCTATTTTTTTTTTTTATTTTTTAACACCCCAAACGCTCCCTTAATAATGTCAGCCCAATTACGACCCATGCCCTTTTCGCTTTTATGTCAGCCAAGGAAACAAATGTCATACAGTCATACTTAACTTTCTCAATTAAAATTTGTGGATTTAAAATTAAATGATTTATTTATATTACACTTACCCTGTTAAAAAAAAAATTATTTGATGGTCTAGATACAGCTAAATGACAAACAGATTGTAAAAATTATTTAAGTGTTTTATCATAAAATTATTTTATTTTATTTTAATTTTGTATTCTAAACATTAGAAAATTCAAGAATGGCAAATAGAATTTTTTTTTTTTTTTTTTGGTTTCTTCTCATTCCTTCATTATGGCCCATTTAATGGATTGAACTGAGGCTTAACAGAAAAGTTGAGATCAAAACGAAATGAATTGGGCTTGGGCTTCATTGTAACAATTGTTGCCCAGAATAGCCCGATTAACAGGCCCCCATGTTCAGGAATATTGTTGTTAGTCAGTAAGATTAAAAAAATAATTTAATGTTATAAATTTCAAAACGTTAAAGTAAAATAATTATTTTAAAATTTAACATTTTTTCTATACAACAGATTTATTAAATATGATAAAATTAAAGAATGGACGATGCTATATATACGAAAACTTTTCTTGGAAATTTTCCATACAAAATCACATATGTATAATCATTGTTTAAATTACTAAATATCACTTCAAAATTCACTGGAAAAAATTTTTAAAAACTATTTTTGATTCCCAAGTGGTAACCCATATATGAAGTAGGATTTTTAAGTTTCTTCAGATTTAATTAACATTCAATTATAATTTTAAACACAAACCTAATTCGAATTCCGGCCCAACCTCAATATTTTTGTTTTTATTTTTTCAATTAGATTATCAACATGATCAATTTAAATTTAGAAATAAAAATTTTTAAAAAATATTTTTGATTTCCATGTGATAACCGGTGCAATTGTTAATAATATTTTTTATTCCAAATCTAACTTTTCTTCATTTTTAAATTTAATTTATTTTTTTCCACCATCTGTCTTTACATGTGGTATAAACACAATGTCTATTTATGTTTTAGTAAGTACACTGCTTTGGTATAGATGTTTTTATAGTTTGTGTACGTACAACCATTGAGAGATACACAAACTACACAATATATATGTATTTTAATTTTTTTTTTTTTACCTTCAAATGTATATTTGACTAATTTATCATGTTTAGCAACTCTTATTTTCAAATTTTGTTCCATTCATATAATGATTTAGATCTTTCCGCAACCATCTTTGGGCAACAAGGGTTAGGGTTCTTTCCGCAACCATCTTTGGGTGTTCCTTGTTGTTGTCGCTGTCGTTGTTTCCTTGTGTTGATGAGCACAGAAAAACTTTTTCTAACATCTGACTTCAAAGGTGAAAGTAAGAATAATCAGAGTTCACCGGTGGCGACGGCGGCGTGAGTGTAGATTGAACTCTCTGCAAAGCAAGAGTCCTAATTCTGGTTCGAACGCTTAGTGAGGACTGCGAGATCTCTATTGCCGCCGTATTATCTATGATCTTAGCCTTCCTCATGTGCTTGCCCATCTTTTTCTGTCTCTCTTTGTTGCTTCTTCTTCAACCTCTGTTTCAGAAATAAAAGAACCCTCTCATCTCAAGGTTTCATGGGGGGAGAGAAAGAGAAGAGAGGAGAAAGGAAAGGAAAAGAGAGTCAGCGGCAAGGGTAATTAGGGTTAAGAGAACAAAAAAAAAAATCCATTTTTTGGAAGGAAATGGTCACTTTTAACAACCGCTTTAAATCGGTCAGTCATTTATTTGTGGCGGTCGTCTATTTCCTCTTTCTCGACTGCTTAAAACAGTTAAGCGTTCTTCTTCTTGTTTATTCTCTTTTTTTTAGTAGTGAAAGTACAGTATATCAATTTATATTTTTTTTAAAAATGTTTTCCAATTCTCTTATGCTAAGAAGTGTTTTAAACTTTTTTGTGAATTTCTCTGTTATAGGCCATGAAGATGAGATATTACTATCTATAATATGAATTAAAATAATTAAATGTGATTAAAATAATTTTTTTAAAATTGTAAAATAACAATCTCTTTCAAGAATGTGTTTGCTGGAATTTATTTTCGTTTACTCAAATTCTAGTCATAAACATAACTAATAATAACATGATAATTAAATTATTTTGATTAATCGTTACATATGGTGTGGTGATTAGTGGACTCAAATTTACATGAAAATTTATCGTGAAGAGAAAAAAAAATGTTTGATAACACAATCTTCTTATTCAATTCAATTCAAGTTAAAATTTACATTTTAACCAACCTAGCTAGAATAGCATTCTTTTTCATTTTTATTTTTATTTTTATTTTTATTTTTTACATAATAGTTAATGGAAAGGTGGTCTGATTCCAGAGGGGTGACACTTTTTACTCTGCCATAGAGTCAATTGTGAACTTTTGTAAGTTTATGATTTGGGGTTACAAAAAATTATTAATTTTTTAATTAATTTTAATTAAATTTTATTACGTACTATTTTTGCAATACTTTTTTTCTCCATCCAGACACCACCTTAATCGTGGTACCCTTTGTATAACATTTAGTTGACAAATAAAAAAAAAAATCAAATAAAAGACAGATAATAAGAAACCAGTCAACGTTCCCGCAACCAAATAAAGGGCATGTTTTGAAGGTGTTTAGAAGAAAAAATATAATAAAAGTATAATTAATTTAATATAAAAATAATATGTGTTAAAATTTAATTACAAGAATTTATAAAAGATAGTTAAAAATTAATAAAATTTATTGATTTACCAAACCGGCTTTCATCTTTTCTTGCCACTGAGCATCAAGTTCAGAAGTATGAAGTTATATATATATATATACATACACGTGCCCGTCTTTTTCCTTCATTTTGAACTTGGGGTCTGCATGCCTGGTCCAATATCGGTCAGTGTATTCACGTTCAATAGTCCAAAGGAGTAATTAGCTTCCAAATTAAGCCGTCTGGTTGTGTTTGAAATTATATAAAATTATGAAATTAATATTTCTTATTTTATGAGTAAGTAAAAAATTTAAATTTTATAATTTTATAATTTGTATTTATAAAAATTTTTAAAAAATTTATATTATTTTATTTTACATCGAATGGCACCATTATATATATATATATATAAATCTACTGATAAGATTTTTCCTAGAGATCGATAAATAAAATCAAGTTTCTTCAATTTTGATAAACCAAAAAATTACATTAGCCAATATTTGATTTAGCTGGTATTATAGTAGACTGATTGATTTGTTTTAGTTATGCGAAATATTTGGCCAATTCACTTTGTTCTTCACTTTAATTCTATAAAGATATATTTTTGATTTTGGGAAATATTTGACCAATTCACTTTATTCTTTACTTTAATTCTATAAAGATATTCGATGACTCTGTTTTTGTCGATGTAACTTAATTTTTAGCACCTAAAATTAAATAAATGAATAGATTAACGGAAAATTATCAAAAGGTACAGTCAGCCACCGAGAACTAACCATCAGAGAAGTTATAGATAAGTGGAGGAGATATGAATAGACGAGAAGTTATATATGATTACTCTTCCTGCAGAAATAAAAATGAACGAAAGTTGCCAAAAATGAACGAAAGTTGCCATTGATTCTAACATAATATGCTTCATTTTATTCTATTCGTTACTTTTCTTTTCTTTTCTTTGACTTGTTTTCACGAAACCGGAATCCATGTTTTACATGCACTTGCATTTTTATAATTAAGTTAGAAAGAAAAATGTTACAAACCAGGATATGTCAACCATGATGGCATCCGGTTCCGGTGCCGGTGCCGGTACCACCATTGTAAGTACAAGCAGATGGAGCCGGGGGCGGGACAGGAGCTTTATGAAGCGCAACTGAAACAGCACGAGGATCGGCTATTACCTTTCCTTGAATGAGTTTACGAGCTAAGAGAGGTTTTGCAGTGGCAACCAACAAGCTCAATACAATTATAATCACCATTCCATTATTCAGATGAAAATAACTATGAGCTCCGGAATTTGAAGTCCTCATTTTGGGCAGGGAAGTTTATAGAACCAGCTAGCTATATACTTCCTACTTGTGCTTAATAAAGTACAACTAGTACTCCTTTTATAGTGACATGCATTGCACTGTTAATTATGCGAACCAATTAATTAGAATAATTTTTCTCTTGCCAATTAATTAGAGTGCATTTGGTTCAAACAAAGAAATTAATCTTTTACAACTTTTGTCCTGATATGATTTCGCGTCACTTTTGATAAAGGTTGTGTATCTAATAAAAACTTGTAAAAGTTAAAAAAATTTTGAAAAAAATAATTAATATTTTTGTGTGTGTGTAATAAGGTTTTTTTTTTTTATAATTTTATTAGAGAAAGCTAAAAAAAATTTAAAAAGTTAGCAAAAATTAAAAGTTGAACAAATAGATGTTTTTCTCATATTCGTCACTATATTCTCTGGATGCTCTTCATTCAAAAAAAAAAAAAAGCCTTGAAATCACACTTCTTCTAGTACGTGGAAGTTCACAGTCACTACCTCGTAATGGGGTGCGCACAGGACGAAACACGTTCCAGGACTCTAACCGGCAAAGAGCCCTGAAGAGTAAACCAGCCTAGGCAAGTCCTGACTGACCGGCTCGATCGAGTGGAGGCCAATAGGAGCCCGCAAACGGGATAACCCATCCCCAAAGGGGAGTCAAACTCAAGACCTCATGATCCAAACTTTTAAGACACACCCAACTTTCATCCGGCCACTTCAAATGAGCACACACTTCTTACTTCTTACCCAAGTCTGGAATTGACGCTTACTTTTAGCGCTGGTGGGCGCTGCTTTCGCCAGGGTGGTCAAAAATTGGGATGAGTTCTGTTCTGTTGGCGGGGTGGGTCAAAAAGTGGGATTCGGGATCTCTATGACGGGAACATTAATGTTACATATATTATTTAAATATATTTGAAGTTGTATAAAATAAAATAAAATGAGATAAAAGTATTATTTGGTGTAAATTAAAATAATATAAAATTTTACAAAACTCTATAAAGATGAATTACGAGACTGTAAAATTTAAATTTTTTACTCATTGCATAAAACACAAAACATTAACTTATACAATTTTATACAACTCCAAATATACTCAAGTTATGAATTTGTAATTCGTACAATGAGATAAAAAATAAATAAATTTTAAATTTTTTTATTATTTTTTATCTTTTTTTTTTTATTACTTCAAACGAAACCTTAAATGTTAAAATTAACGTATCAAACAGCTCATAAATTTGATGTAACGTAACTTAGAACAATTTTATTTTTTGCCTCCCTTTTAGAAAAGTATTCTGATTCCAACTCCAAAAATAAAAAGTGAAAAGATAATGAGTAAGCATTCATTATCTGCCTTATCTTTGAACAAGATTGGGTCAAAAAATAAAATAAAAAGTGAAAAGCACGGGCTAAGTGGCGTATTACAAGAATTACCACAAGGCGCGAATGGAAGTGTGAATCAACGAGATGGTTAGAATATCAGATCATCAAAGTACTCATGAGTCCATATCCTCCACATTTGGGTTTTGGTTGGATGCTAGCTATAGCATGACAAATTATTTATCCGAATTAAGTCGACAGCTCAATTTAATTATACTTAAATTAATTTAGATTACTTGGACAAATCGATCGAGGATGCATGAAATTATATACGAGACTTGAGAGTCAACAGTCAT
>JAVXUM010007807.1:0-10325 GCA_035590655.1 Pouteria glomerata | reverse complement strand
ATTATAAAACCAAACCCCGTATGTTTTTTTTTTTTTTTTTTTTTTTTTTTTTACCCCTTGTTACCTTAATGAAGAAAAAGGTTGATGTGGCTTTCCAAGACCGCCTTCCCCAAATTATGCCCATCAAAGGTTATGACTAAAGTAATTAGAAACCTAACCATTATCCTAACCCATATTAATTAATTAGCAGCCTCGCAGAGACTGTAATCAATCCTTTAATCCACTCTTGCTAAAAAATTGCTGTGCCTATACACGAGATACAACGGGGGACTCGTGTTATTTATTGTCTTCAACCTCTTTAAAACTGTGTATGGTGGGTTAGGAGAAGTTGGGGAGGGAGAGGCTCAGCATGAAATTCTCAAAATATCCATTATTTTTAAATGAAATTACAAACAAGAAAAATGATACCTTTGTAATTTAATTCAATACAAACAGTACTATTATAGATATGTTACTCGCAGCTTATCCAATTCCATTCTAACACACCTCCCAAACACATCGTAAGATTACTGGACCCCACCAGTTGGTGGGTGTTGACAGTGTCACAGCCATCCATTTGCTAAATGGTTGTTTTACGGGTAAATTATATTTATTTTATTTTTTTTTACGTTTTCTATCTATTTTTTTTTTAAAAAATCTCAAAAATATTGTTTATACTTATTTTTTATTTATTTTTAAGAATTTAAAAAAAAAACAAAAAAGTGAGAGACAAAGGTATAAAATAAGAAATATATTTAAAATTTTAATTACTTTAAAATTTTTTGTTAATTTTTATCAGATTTAATAGAGAGTTTAATGTTGACTATATGTTTAAATAAAGATAATAAATGTAATTTTTAAATGTTAAGAGATAATAAATATAATTACTCAAATACTAAATGATGATAAATGTAATTGAGGAAGCGTTTAAAGGCATAATTTTTAGTAATTTTTTATATTTGTGTAATTTTTAATATTTTTTTATAATTTTTAGGTATTTAGTAAAATATTTGGCAATTTTTGATAATTTTTAGTAATTTTTGATAACTTTTAAATTGACAAGTTACTATAATTGAATATAAAAGTAATAAAAATTAATGATTTATACCCAAAAATCAAAACTTAGTAATTTTTTTTTTTTTTTGTTAATCGTTGCGCGGCCAAACGCCACTCTTGTTTTTAAGATGGGTTAAGAAATACAGTATTTTGAGAAAGTGTCGTTGGACATCAACATTTATCAAAATGCAACCGTTACGATAGGGCGTACAGGTTGGCCCCAGTTGAACCAATGCTATTATATAAATGAATTAATAGTATTAATATAATACTACGGTTATGAACGAATTTATCTATACTACTAGGTATGACCCGTGCCTAAGGTACGGGCGGGCCCCACCCAAACCTATAATTTTTTTTCTCCAGCCGTTGATTGATAAACGTGGACAAATCCTAATCATCTATGCCAAGTCATATATGTCACATCAATGTATGAGTTGATTTTTAATATATATTTTATAAAAAGAATATTAAGAATATTTAGAGAAATCTAAAAACTAATAAAATCTCAATTTTACTAAAATAATTTTTTGCGGTCTTCCATTAATACTTCTAAACTTCCCTCATTACTAATATTTTTTATAAAAATAAAAAGAACTTTTTAATAATTACTGCTTAAGTAAGTAAATTTAATTTTACATTTCTAGTACTCTTTAAATGCTTTTTTCAATCATCCATTAATTTTACATTTTATCTTTTATAATTATCACTTAATTACAAATTATTTACTTAAATACTATTTTACAAGTGTTTTAATATTTTTTATTTTAAATTTATTTAGTAATTTATTGAAACGCAAAAAATATATTTTCAGCTAAAAAAACACACATACACAACAGTGTGTAAGCCTAGTATGAAATATCAATTATTGTATGAGATATAACATCATATGGCTTGATTTATGTAATGTTTGGATGGGAAAAAAAAAATGAAAATGAAAATGAAAAAGTCGGTATAAAAGTGATTCATAATTAAATTTAATTGAAGAAAATTAAAAATAAAAAAATTTAGAGACCGTTTAGAGGAAGCAAAAAAGTGTAACTTTTGATAATTTTTTTTTTTTGTGAATTGTAATTTTTACTGTATTTGGTGAATGAAAATGTAATTTTTAGTAATTTTTTTTATAACTTTTAGGTGTTTGGTAAAGTTGTTACTATAGCATAACAGAAAAGTGACAACTTTTGTGTGTTTGGTAAAATTTTTTACTGTAACAGAATAGAAAAGTGAAAAGAAAAAAATGAAACTCGCTGTAATAATAATTTACTATAACAGAGCAGAAAATTAAAAAAAAATTGAAATTTTATCAAATACCCAATTATTGTAACAACTCAACTTTTGATTGTTTTTTGTATTTTATTTTGTCTCCAAACATGCTCTTAATAATTTGTTATAACTTTTGATAAATTTGACATGCCAAACACTCCCTTAGGTCCGTCTCAAATCCATCATAAACGGCAGCTCATTCGGATATTTATATATATATACACAAAACCACCAACAATATTCAAGACACTTCACGTTTCTACTCTACCCACCACATTTATTTAGTGCGGTTTGGTCGTAAAATTTTTAAGAATTTTTAGAAAAAGAGTATTAAAAATTTATAAAATTTTAAAAAGTTGGTTACAATTATTAAAAATTCTTAAAACTTGACATTTCCCAAACGCAAAAACTTGAAAGTCTTGTTTAAAATTCTATGCATACAATATATTTGATATCCTTATTAGTTACAATTTATAATTGTGAAGCAGTTTTCATTTTACGTATAACATATATTATATATTATTATCGCTTAAATTATGTGTAATAATAATTGTATGTCGCTTTGGTGAGAATAAAAACTATTTTGACATCAATATGTTATTCTCCTTCCACTGTCATAATATATATATATATATAGATATATTTCATATGATTTAATTTCAACACACTGTTAGTGTAAATATTAATTACCAAATTACCAAAAAAAATATTAATTACCTAAACGGGTTTCAAAACATGAATTTAAAATTGTTATTTCTTGTATTTTATTAAATCACAAACCGACGTTGTAAAATGGCATGAAACATAATAACTATAAACACCGGTTATATATTAAAACTTATTTATATATATAAATAATGTTTATACCCGGAGTGTATTGAAATTAAATTCACGCGCCCACATACATGCACACAAATTTGACCACATGCAACGAAAATATGCATGATCGGGAAAGCATAAGTACTGCCAAATCATGAGCTAAGCCAACAAGAGTAATGCAAAACTAGTTACTAAATACATCATCCTCGTTATGCAGTAACCAAATTGAGTCCAATTGATGAGAGACTTAAAAAGGTTGGGATCTTCTTTATTAAGGTCTCTCTCTCTCTCTCTCTCTGTGGGGCGAAGACACATGCACATGCTAGTATGCGTGTAAATGGGGCCTCACCTTGATATATTCCACTATGACATGTCATTTGGTGGCGAAAAGCAATCCAAATGCTGAGCTAGATCAACATTCTTTATACACAGCAAGACACGTATTTAGCAGAAGGTTCAAGGAAGACCATGCTACTCCACAGATCTCCAAATTCTTTATGTGGGTCCATTAATGAAATTGTTGGTCCTCATGTGCACCATGTTCTAGGCCCGTATATACAATACATATATACACACATGAGGCTGAGCTTACAAAGCCCCCATCTCTGCAACAAAATCTAAAGCTCCTTTTGAAAAGTATCGGTGGCACTTGCCAATGCTGACCGTTAGGGCTAGGGAATAAAGATGGGCCGCCCTTTGTCTGCTGAAGATAAGAAATAAAGAACCAAACAAAAGCTTAACCTTTTGCAATTTGATTTACATTATCTCCAAATTTATAGTGAACTTTATATTTAAAAAATATCATACACGGTTTGACAGAGAGAACCAAGGAAAGGAAAGAAAAGCAATACTCGAGAAATGTTTATATATACGGGAAACAGTTATGGAATCCACGTCCAAAAGTGAGGACCTTTCTTGGCAACCAATGAGAGGATCCTTGCAAAGATCGATCTCACTATTCTCTAATGTAAAAAGAAAAAATAAAATAACATGCTCACATATTTCCAGTCCTAGCTAAAAGGAAAAAGAAATGAAAAGTAAAACTAAGGAACAATTTTTCATCATCATTTAATTAAATATTGATAGGATAGTATTGATCTTGTCCCTTCTTTGCTAAAAAGTAAGCTCATCCTCGCATCACCGGATTGAGACCGTTCAATTGGCTATTGTGGATCACTGTGGGTTATATTGACAGAACTCTGTCCATTTGATGATATAATAATAATAATAAAAAAAAAAAGGAACCCTTAGAAGCTGGAAGTAGAGCTCAATCTCACATACCCATCAACTTATTGAAGTTTTTGGGTAGTTGAGAAAGATGGATAACCTTTCCTTTGACGCCATTCCTGAACTTCTGTCTTCCGCAACTTCTCTCCTGCAAATTTTTGAAGTCCAAAAAAGGCCCAAAAGGTCAACGCGCCATTCATTTCCGAAAGTCATGTTCCCATGATCTTCATAAGCTTAAAATTGTCTTCTTATGATTATTTGGAAGGCCAGCAAATGCACCAACATCAAGTACATCAAGCTTTGATATCCCATTTTTCCTAACTGCTTCAGAATAAATACCATCAAAACAGGGCAGAGAGATAGAGAGGCGGAAAGATCATCCTCTCATCTTAAAAGCAACATATATCATACTACAAAAATATGACATAACCATAAGCTAAAATGTTGACGAAACATTATATAAAATGCTAAAAAGTACAACTTGCATTACCATACACATTTTACACACTTTCTCCCTGGCCAACTTTACAATTGGTACGTATGTTATTTGATGCGGAAATGAAGTTTGAGATGTTGAAATTAAGAGCAAGACAATTATGTCAAGAAAATAAAAATAAAAAAAATTATATCAAAATCAGTTGTAGAATGCGATAGAGATGCATGTCACTTTAAATGAAAAAAAAAACCCCACAAAAATACCAATACATCATTTCAGTAATTTTTTTGTCTGATAAATTTTTCTGACAAAATAATATATTTCCATGTTGAGCAGTCAAGAAAAATAAATCAAGCAAATAAAAAGTTAGGGAAATTAAATACAAGGTTTCACCTGAGTACTAGCGGAAGAAGTTAGAGAAATGGAAGCTGATGAAGTGCCAGACAAGGCAGTGATCCCCACATTGTAAACCATTGTTTCGTTGGGTTGAAACAGGCCATAGTTCCTCTCTGATGTCGGCCCAGGCTTCAAGTCCTCATTGAACAAAGCGAACAAATAAACCTCTAATCTAGCATTAGGCCTCAAAGGAGTTCCTTCGTTTCCTAATTGCCTTCTCAACAAGTTCCGGTTATAAATGCCCGCATTCCCTACCGTTGCCCCGATTTCATCTGGGTCGCCTCTGGAAGGCCAACCTGTCTCCGAAACCCGAACCTCTAACCCTCCAAAACCCATTCTAGCAGCAGCAAATATAACTGCATCCACCTGAGCATATAGCATGTTGTCATAGTGTAGTTTGGTGTAAGGATCAACCATTCCCGGGTTACGGTTCAACAACACGTAGTCTAAAGAAACCCTATTCGGGTCATCCTTGTAAGCAAAATATGGGTACGCATTGATCCAAAATGGCGCTTTAGTACTTGCTAAGAACTGCAGAAACTGTGGCATAATTCCGGCGAGCTCGGCCTGGAAACATCCGGCGGAAGGGGGGTATGACACCGCGAGCACAGCAAGAGAACTTGAAGTAGAGACTTGAATGTATTGATCTAGTCCTAGTTGAACCAAAGCCGAATGAATGCTGACCATGGCTGGCACGAGTTTGTCTATTAGCGTCAAGTCGTCGCCGGTGAAGACCTCGTTGCCCACTGCAACTCCGGTGATCTTGGTTGCCGGAAAATATGGCCTTACGTGGGTACTTACCCATTGAAGAGCTTGTTGTTGATCCATTAATTGGCCTAGAATTTCATTCTCAACCGTGACGACAAGTTCAATGCCAGAATTAGCAAATGCCGTCAAGACCTGAGGATTGGTGTCGTAAATTCTTGCTTTTGTGAGATTAACTGATCGCAAGAGCTCCAGAACATTCTCCGGCGGTGGTAAGTTGTTGGCGACTTGGCCGTAGTTGATGCCAACTGATTCAACTCTACGTAGAAAGCCATAATCTGTCGAGGGAACAGTGATCCATGGATTCAAAGAATAATTAGGTCAGCATAATGTACATTAATGGCAAATAATAATAATAATAATAATAATAATAATAATGATGATGATAATAATAATAATAATGATAATAATAATAATAGACTCAAAATGATAATGGGTCCAGTGAATAAGAAAAGATTGAAGACACAAACATGGACACCCTGAAGAAAGAAGGTACCTGAAAAAGAGAGAGAGAATATAAGAAGAGTATTCAAGAAGGCAATTCTTCTAAAAGGTGTTGCCATGCGGAGAGAGAAGGAGAAAGAGAAAGATCGCCCTGATAAATTCGAAGTAGAAAGAGAGAGAGAAGCGGGAGGAGGGGGAAGAGAGAGATGTGATAGAGTGTGTGTATATATAATGTCTATATGCGTATGTTGTGAATTCCTTCCTTTACTTGTTTGAAATTTGTTTGAAATTGGTTATATATATTTGCGTGTAGAATACCGTGACTCCAACAAAGCCAACTCTTCATAAATGTGACAACTATGCCCTCAGCAACTTACTTCACTTGAAAGAAAAGAGAGAGAGACTACAAAAAAAAAAGGAAAAAAAGATTGCTGTAGTGATAGCGCAATCGTAAAGATTAGGGTGACGTTAAGGATTTTATTAAAATTATGAAGGCAGAAGGCAAGACAATCTAATCCATACTGTAAGGATATAAATGTGCTGTTAAAAGGAAAAGGTATTCGATCGATCATCAGATGATGATGTGGTCGTTTGTATTGCCTTTTTCACTCAAGAGTTCATCTATTTTCACCCATTTAGATATATCTCCTCTTTCTGCTTTCAGTGCAAGTGGTAATTGTTGGCGAGTTGGCAACAATTAAGACACAAAAAGTAGGCACTTTTCCTACTAATCAACCTTTCACCTCGATCCATCTATTCTTGCCAATGGTAAATAAATTTTAAATTCAAACTTAAAAACCATCTCTATGTTCCCGTTCAAAATTAAATGGGATCTATTGCTCTATCATATGCATACTATATGGATGGAATGACTGAAAATTTATAAACATACACATCTAGATACACATATATACACATAAAGCCTCTGTTGATACTAAAGTTCCTCAAATGTCCAATGTAAACCACAGAAATAACATGCTATTGGTTGCACATCCTCTCTACTTTAAAACATATATATCATAAGATTACAATTAAGCACTCCACAAATTAAACAAAGAGTATGTAAGGCCAATTATCATCCTCTGCTGATTTTCAATTTACTGTAGTCCTTAATTTCTCTGGAAAAAGATTTTATGCAATGGAGTTAGACAACCTTTTGAAGAAAACCTTTTGAACTGGCACTCATGTTGTTTAATTTGTCTCTACACATCCATTGATTCAAGTAGAGTTGTTAATTTAACAAAAAAAAAAAAAAAACAAAGAAATTTGAATTTGGCTTTACATGGTAATGAACCTTTTTTTTTTTCCTTAGGAAATCATATTCTGTTCCCCCATGAGTAAAGTAGCAAGCTTTTTAATTTACATAGTTTCTGATGGCCATTTTGGTTTGCAATGCTGCTAAGGAAAGGCCAAGTTATATGTATGTATATATCTATGTACGTATGCGCACTGCGCAGGAAAGCCAAGCTGTATGTATATATGTATATTTGTACGTGTGTATATTGAATATATAAAGAGTAAGTAAAACACTGAATTGAAAGTTATGTGGTTCCAAAATCTGAAAAAAGACTTGGCAATCTTTCTTCGCCAATCTTCTAGTTTTCCGTGAAGTGGATAACGTTAATAACATTTTGTTGTTGGAATTTCCCAATGGTCCTTCAAATAGAGAGAGAACTTCTTAAACTCGAAAAATGAGAGGGTGACATAGTAGTATTATGGCTGTTTTCTAACATTGAACAGGGCCATAAATTAAACTTTAAAAATGTAAATACAATCATACTATTTTAATTCTAAAAAACATAAATTTATTAGAAACATCAAATAATAAATTAATTGCCCAAATTACAAATCACGAAACTAACATAGCTATCTCAAATCTCCAAACTCACGTGCGATACTATAACCATTTTACTTTAAGCCTAGGGTTGTAGAAAAAAACCAAATAATTCAAAAATCGAATCAATTTGACTATTTTGATTCTTATTGTTTTGGGTCTGCTTCGAAATTAATTTGATTATTTTAGATTAAAAATTAACAACTTAATTTTTTTCTTTGATTCTCGAGTTAATAGATAAAAGATTGAATTGAACTTAACCCAAACTAACTCGAGAAATATAATATATAATATGTAAATTCGAACCAATTTGAAATCAACCCAACAAATATAATATGTATTATATAATAATATATAATATATACAATAGATCCAAAGAAGTGTGCTGGAATTTTAAACTTATTTGAATTTTTTTATATTGTTTATTTGAAAGTCTAAGAATAAAAAATAAGTGAATTGACTCAACCCAAAATCAAACTAACCTAGTCTAATATAAGCTATCTCATAAACTGAATCAACTCAACTCAATATTTTTAATTCAATTCTAAATTAAAATCAATTCGATTTCAGATTTAAATTTCAAGAGTCAAAAGAATTAGTTTAGTTTTAGATTAAGTGTGAACTTAAATCAAACAGATATATACACCTATTTAAGCCTGTAAACACTTAATTGTGTATATATTGTGTTATTATGGAAAATGTTATTGGTTAATATTAATTTCATTTTAATTTTAGCTTATCAAGTTTTAAAAATACATTAATTATCCATTATGGGAGGTAATGAAGTGTGGGAAGTTAAAAGGCATTTAGCATTTATCAATTCTATTTTGTAGTAGAAACTATTTCCAAAAAAAAAAAGTCATATGAATTAATATAGTATAATAGTAGTAAATTCTGTATTAAAATGACATTTCATTGGATATGTTTTTAAAAATATAGCCCCATAGCACAACTACATTATTCTAGTGCCTAATTTTATAAAAATTAATAAATAAATAAATAAATAGATATATAGGTATAATATTATCCTAGGATGTTATACGAGTATGATTCACTTTGTTATCATTCAATAATTATTTTTATACAATGCAAAAATTTAAAGAAAATTTTATTAGGGCTGGTTCGATAAATTGATTTTTGTCAACTTTAATTTAGACTTACTCAGTGTTAACAAATTATTTTTTGTAACTTATAAAAATTATAAAAGTTAAAGAAAAATTGGAGGAAGTTAAAAAAAAATGCTGAGCTCGTGTGTAGTAACCTTTTTTTATTTGGTAAATTTTGATAAAAAAAAATTATAATTTTTATCAGTTTACCACACGGCCGTCGCACGGTAAAAGCACCATCATTTAAGTACAAAAAATAATGACAAGGAAGATGTTAAAACTTTATCGCAAAATGTAGAAATCCAAATTATACATTATCATGCACATATATACATAGAGAGAGAAAGAGAGAGAGGCCCATCTTGATTAAACAAACTGAGTTTATTGGAGCATAATTAAGAGCTTGTTGGGGATTGTAATTAATGAGACAAGAACATGGAGGTGGGATTAATTTTGGGTCATTTTAGAATAAAGTTGTGAGAAAACTTTTTTGAGAAGAAGACAAACAAGACATTGGCAATTTGCAACCTTTGCATTTTGGGTGAGAAATTCAAAGATGGCTTTGCGTAATTTGGCCAATGAATTGAAGAACCTGTGAAAGAAGCGTTTGGTAATTGGATAAGGGAAATGGTATTACGCGAGACTGAAAACGAGAGATGCAAGTGTCCTTATCCTAAAGCTCTCTTTTACCTTTGTTTGTTTCCTTTACCCAGTCATCATTTTTCCCTTTCTTTTTATAATTCAGATATTTGGGTAATTTTTCGCACATATTAATTAATTTTCCAAAAGTTTTGAAAAAAATTTAAATTAATAATTATTTAAAACCCTTTAACTCTTATTTTTTTTTACGTGGTCACCATGCAATAAAAAAATTTAAAAAAAAAAGGCCTAGTTTACTACCTACGAAAGTTATTTCTAAGATCCTAAGGCCCTGCTTGGATGGGGTGAAAAACAAGGGTATAAGTTTTTACCCCCTCTTATCTGTGGGTCCCACGCTATT
>JAVXUM010007786.1:0-10325 GCA_035590655.1 Pouteria glomerata | reverse complement strand
ATATTTCAAATAAATTAAATTATAAATAATTTAGCTTATTTATGATATTTATTTAGAATAATTTAATAACAATTAATTATTAAATTAAATTTATTATTATATTAAATTAAATTAATAAAATAATTAATATAATTGAATTATTTATGAATAATTAATTATTTTATGTAAATTAAATTAAATTAATTATGGTATTTATTTCAAGTAATTTAATAATATGTATTGCATTTTAATTTTTATAATTAATTTAATTAATTAAATTTAATTGTGGTATTTATTAAAATAACTTATTTTAATAAAATAAATTTTTAACAGGATGTAACAGAAGTGAAAAAAATTTTAAAATTGATAAATTGTTTACAAAAAAAAAAAAAAAACAGAATGAAAATACTTTTTGTTTATATTTCTCTATTTAAGTTTTTATTATTTTAAAAATAAAAAAATATAAATAGTTTTAACAAATATATTTATATTACGAATTTACAAATATTTACAAATATAAAGAAATCAAAAGCAAAAATATTATCAAATGAAGCTAAAGTCAGTGAACCCACGGACTTGTTATTCCGATAACAAATATTGGATTAAAGTGGGACCCACAGACTTTTATCCGACTTTCTCATCCCTCTGAAGACAGACGCGCTCTTTGAAACAAACGGATGATGGTGTATGCTGGTTAATTGTTTCCAATTCCAAACCACTTTGCCTCAAAAATTTTAAAATTTGAAATTCGCGCTATTCTCTCACCTGCTACCATCCGGATCCAATCGAGAAAAAAAAAAAAACCCTCATTTCTCTCAGACTCTCTTTCTACTGACCTAAAAGCAATAACAACAAATCAATGGGTGCCGGTCATAGTCGCGAAGATTTGGGGATCTCAGACTCCGAAGAAGAAAACGAAGACGAACAATCACAAGTAGAAGAAGAGGATGATGAAAACTACCAAGACGTCAAAGAAGATGAAGAAGAACATAGATCTTCAGGACGCAGAAGACCCAAAACGCCATCTTCTCTCGATGAAGTCGAGGCCAGGCTGAAGGCCCTCAAGCTCAAGTATCCTTCCCACAACTCAAATCTCCAGAATGCCGTGAAGCTCTACCTTCACGTCGGCGGCAGCACCCCCAAGTCTAAATGGATTGTCTCCGACAAAATTGCAACTTACTCCTTCGTCAAAACCTCTCAAATCAACGACTCTGATGGCGAGGATGAGGAAACAGGCGGAGAATCGTGGTGGGTGTTGAAGATTGGGTCGAGGGTTCGAGCCAAGGTCTGTACTGACTTACAATTGAAGTCTGTTGGAGACCAGCGTCGTGTCGATTTTGTGTCGCAGGGCGTTTGGGCTATGAAATTCTTCAACGAGGAAGATCACAAGGCGTTTCTCACCAAATTTCAAGATTGTTTGTTCGAGAACACATATGGGGTTGAATGTACAGATTCAAACAAAGTTAAAGTTTATGGGAAAGATTTTATTGGGTGGGCAAAGCCAGAAGCTGCAGATGATTCGGTGTGGGAGGATGCGGAGGATAGTTTCGTTAAAAGCCCTAGTTTAGCGACGCCTGCGAGGGCTAGTCAGGATCTGAGAGAGGAGTTCGAAGAGGCGGCAGAGAAAGGTGGTGCAATACAGAGCTTGGCACTGGGGGCACTGGACAACAGCTTCTTGGTGAGTGATTCGGGTGTCCAGGTTGTTAAGAATTTCAGCCATGGAATTCATGGGAAGGGTGTCTATGTAAATTTCCAAGGTGGAAGCCATGGAGGGAGGTCATCTATGGTGGATTCAACCTCAAAAAGGGCTCTTCTCATGAGGGCTGAAACTAATATGCTTCTGATGAGTCCCATGACTGATGGGAAGCCACACGCAAAAGGGCTACATCAGCTTGATATCGAGACTGGTAAGATTGTTTCCGAGTGGATGTTTGAGAAAGATGGAACTGATATCACAATGAGGGATATTACAAATGATAGTAAGGGAGCTCAAATGGATCCATCAGGATCGACATTTTTGGGATTGGATGATAACAGGCTTTGTCGATGGGATATGCGTGATAGGAATGGGATGGTTCAGAATCTTGCTAGTGCTGCTAGTACCCCTGTTTTGAATTGGACCCAAGGGCATCAATTCTCTAGGGGAACGAATTTTCAGTGCTTTGCAACTGCTGGTGATGGCTCAATTGTTGTTGGGTCCATTGATGGGAAGATCAGATTGTATTCCAACAGTTCTATGAGGCAAGCAAAAACTGCTTTTCCAGGCCTTGGTTCGCCCATCACTCATGTGGATGTTACCTTTGATGGGAGGTGGATATTGGGGACTACAGATACATATATAATCCTTATCTGCACGCTATTTACTGACAAAGGTGGGAAGGCAAAAACTGGGTTTTCTGGTCGTATGGGGAATAAAATCTCGGCTCCTAGATTGTTGAAGTTGACTCCTCTTGATTCACATATGGCTGGAGTGAACAATAAATTCCGTGGTGCACAATTCTCATGGGTAAGCATACATTATGCCTTTCTTTACCTTCTGCTGCTTGCCTTTTCTTCTTTTCTTCTTCTTCTTCTTCTCCGCTACCTTGCAGCTGATATATGTAGAGTTGCCTTTTTATTATTGGTTTGGTTCTATTCATGCATTTGTTTCTAGGTCCTGTCTGATTATGTTTACTCAGTGCTCACTGCTAAAAGAAAGTGCATTTTCAGTCATCTTCCATTAGCTTGATTGCTAATCATATTATATTATGTGACAGTTGTTTCACTTTTGTTTTTTCGTAAATTCTGATTGCAAGACATGAATTGTGCATCTGATAGCAAACATTCTGGATTTTTACTTCAAATGGTTTGTCAGAGATGGTCTTCAGAATGGAGGGGGAAATGGCAGTTTTTGGCTTAAAAGCCAAAATGGCAGAGGCATTTGGCAACCAAAAAAAAAAGTTAGATTTTGACTTGTGTGAAATGACCATCGTACCCTTGTCAGATGTTATTTTAATTTATGAGGAAGGCTTTTCGGGACAGAGGGGAAGAAAGGAGAAGGTTATTGAACGAGAAAAAGGATCCAGTGATTTCGGAAGAATTGAATGAGGAATCATATGAGGTGAAAATCTCGTATGTGGTTCTACAGAGTGGCAGCAGAGGTGACTTATCTATTAACTTTTCACGATCATTCCAAGAAAATCAAACTCTACCTTACGTAAAGTTGCTAGAGTATAACTAACCTGCTAAATAGTTAATACACAAAGTTACCTTAAACGCTAGTTTTTCAGCTTAAAAAATGCTTCAGCTTTAGCGCCTCCATCCCAAACAGAGCCTTGGTGTACTGAAAGCGCATAATGAATTTTACTACTAGGGCGAATTTGATTAATGGCTCCGTTTTTGAATTAGCTCATATACACTAGTACAAGATAGACACTTTAACATGTTTGAATGTAAAAATAAAACTGATATAAAAATCTATAATTTTCTACTTTTATGATAATTTAAATTTGATCATATCTTTTACTTAGGACGACCAAAATCTGATTTCACAAAGCCTAGATAAATATTGAATTAGACTATTCACAAATTCTTAGTGGTTAAATCAAAATGGAGCAATATTTGAATCAAATGGACCGGTTAGATTGAATTACCCTAGGTTATTTAATACACAAACAGTTATTTAGTGCCATTGACTGCTACGAAGAGTAATTGGAAATAGGGTGATAGAGATTAAGTATTGCATTTGATTGGGCATGAGCCGAGCTTCTTCTACGTCACTTTTTGCTTTTTGAAGATTATACTATACTGCCTAACTGAAGGAGGCAATTTAGACAGGTTAAAACTTTCTTGCTGGACACT
This sequence comes from Pouteria glomerata, assembly GCA_035590655.1. Taxonomy (NCBI): domain Eukaryota; kingdom Viridiplantae; phylum Streptophyta; class Magnoliopsida; order Ericales; family Sapotaceae; genus Pouteria; species Pouteria glomerata. The sequence continues at coordinate 6,506 of JAVXUM010007786.1, read as the reverse complement.
TCATATTTATCTATTTTTTTTATTCTTGTGCACTTTGCATCAACCACAATGTGTTGCAAGTTATTTTCATGTTACTTAAGAATTACCCAAGTAATTTAAAATATACATGTAAAGAAAGCCATGGTTCAATGTATTTTAACAGTGGAAATTGCAATTTGCACCTAATAGAGTGAAATGGAAGAAAAAAAAGAAAAAAAAAATTATGCAGCAACCTTTTTTAGTTGGGAAAATGCTGAGTTGAGTTGTGTGTGAGTGGATGAGGGGCTCAAGGAAGAGTTGCGGTAAGTGCTCGAGGTAGAGCAACTGGTTGGTGAATGCATAATATTCTTTTGGATTGATTCTGATGTTGCTACAAACTTGCTTAGGTGACGGAGAATGGGAAGCAGGAACGCCATCTGGTTGCAACGGTCGGCAAGTTTAGTGTGATATGGAACTTCCAACAGGTGAAGGACGGGTCTCACGAGTGCTACCAAAACCAGGTGGGCCTGAAGAGCTGTTACTGCTACAAGATTGTTCTGAAAGACGACTCCATAGTGGATAGTCGATTCATGCATGAGAAATTTGCAGTCAGCGATTCACCCGAAGCTCCTCTGGTGGTTGCAACCCCCATGAAAGTCAGCTCCTTCAGTATATCTAGCAGGCGATGACACCAAATCTTAAACAAAGCCCTTTTGTTTACTCTGTAGCTGTTTCAGACGGTTTCTGTAGAACTTTCTTTAGTGTTTTATGATTGTTGTTTTACTGGGGTAAATCTAGACACTCTTTCGGGAAAGATTTTGATTTTTAATTGTGATTCTTGCTTTGATTAGTATGTTCGAGACGCCGGTTTGACTAATTTTATTGTTGTAATACTGTTAAAGCAATTCTCATTTATTAGCTCTCTTAGCTCTGTTTGAAATTTTGATGTTCACCGAAAAATATTAAAAATTTTTAAAAATTATTTATTTTTTATTTCATTGCACGAATTATGAATCTATAATTTTTATCAAATGTTATTAACTTTTTTCATTCCAAAAGCACTCTAAATCAAACTTGCTAAATCTCACGAAAAATTAGCAGGAATCACATTCCAGCATCACAAATATTACAGAACCATCTTTTTATCTCCTCTCAACAAAGCACCAAGAACAAGTAAGCCAGCTCTCCTAACCAACCCCCCTCTTAAATTATAAAAATAAAATGCCAAAAAATTTGTACATTTAACTAATCAACTTATCATACAAGGAACATACCCAATGTGTATATATATAGCCAATCAATTTATCATACAAAGAGTATACCCAACATGTACAATGGAGAAGTTCCGTAAGAATATACCTTGATTCTGTCACTGCAAGAAACTGTGACGGAAAAGAGAGGCGGAAAACGACACCACCAACCGAAGTATATAGGCATTGATTGCAGATTATGTTGACTTGGCCGCACTTGTCTTCCTTCTGGCCAAGAACATGAAAATCCGAGGGAAGAATGACCTCTTCTTTTTCTTTACAGGCTTAACTTCTTGGGAAGGATCGGTTTCATTGTTGCTTCCAGTCAAATTTGAACTTGAGGCGTGCCTCTGCTGGATAGATGAGGAGTCTGGCAACCGGATAAAGTTATTTGATTCCATCCTTTCAAAGCTTGTCGCTGGTGGGCTCTGAACCGGGTTCATCGCTCCTTCACCAGATTCACCAGCCTTTCGTCGTTGCTCGTGCTCAGCCCTCCACTTTCTCAGTTCCTGTTCTACTCCCAACTTTCCTTCCTTGGCTTTCTCAGCCTTCTGAATTGCAATTTCGAGTTCTTTCTTTTGTGTAGCCATTTCACGGTTAACTTCCTCTAATCTTTCCAAGCTTCTGGCCTCAGCTTGCTTGGCTACCTCGATTTGGGAGATGGCAGTGGCTACCCTCAAGTTTGCCTGCTCCTCCGCATCATAAGCCCGCTTGCTGAGCTCATAATACTCCTCTAGAGAAAGTGTTACTCCAGCCGGTGAATTCTCGTCACTGGTGCTTTGGGCTGCTTCACTCTCTTTCAGAGCACTGATTGCTGCCAATGCCAACTTCTCCGAAGCCTGTGCAGCCTCTCTTTCCTTTTGAGCTGCAAGCAATCTAGTCTCCATAGTACTTGCTCCAGCCTTTGCTTGCTCTGCCTCTTCTTTTGCCTTGCGCAACTCCTCGCGAGCTGTTTCAGCAAGTGACTTGGCCTGATCTGCCTTTTGAGCTTCCTGCTGTAATTGCTTGGGCAGCTCCGCCATCTTCTCTCTTGTTTCTTTTTCCTTCATACGAACAACAGCAATCTCCGACTTAGTTTTGCTCAGTTCTGCCTCAAGAGAAGCAACAGTTACTGAGGCCATTCCTTCTCTCTGCCTGATGTTGGCAAGTGTTGACTTTTCTCTTTCTAGCTCTGACTTTAATGATGTGGCCGCCACCTTCAAGCAATTTACTTCATCAGTGGCTTTCTCAATATTGAGCTTCACTTTTTCAACTTCTTTCTTCGTAAAAGCAACTGCTGATTGTATGTCCCTGTGGGTCCTCTTCTCTGGTTCCTCTGGTTGACCTTTCAAGTGCCCTTCATCGTCATTTTCCTCCTCCAATTTTGATTCCATATAAGCTGCTAATTCAGCTTTTAAGTCCACAAGCAAGGCTGAAGCAGCATCTAGTTTTGATTTGAGATCCTTTGCTGATAAGATCTTCTGGTTTAATCTTTCCAGCTCTTCTTCTGCCTGCTTCAATTCCTTCTCCCAATTGAGAGCATCTTGTTCTCTTGCCATAGCTACCCCAATTCTTTGTTCCTCTGCCTCCAAATGGGCAGCATGTGAAGACTCCAAATGTTCCTTCGTGGTGATCAGCTCAATCGTCAGTTCCTCAACTGTCTTCTCAACTTCTTTAGATTCAGAGACAGCCTCCTCAGCTTTCTGAACTGCAAGTTCTTTCTCAGTCAGTATTAAAGCATAATCTTCACGAAGAGCTTCAAACTCATCTTTCACAGACTTCAGCTCAGAAACAGCAGCTGAATGCCTGGCTCGGGCAACCTCAAGCTGTGCCTTTGCTGCCACACTAGCCTCATCAGCAATGCCTTGCTCCATCTCTTCCACCCTGAGTTTAACAAGTTCAGAGTCCTGTTTTGCTTGTTGCTCCTCTGTCTGTGCTCGCTCAAGGTTGAGTTTTAATTCTTCAATCAGTCTCTTAGTGCTGTCTAGTTCCTTCAACAATATAAGTTTGGCATCTTCAGCAGCCCGAGCCTGCTGCTTATACACGGGAATTTCTTCATGTGCTTTCTCAAGTTCTTCTTCTATAAGCTTGCGTTTCTGAATTGGCAAATGGAAAAATATTTAGTTTTTCTCAGAAGAGAGAGATGCAGTCTCTGAAAAGTGCACTTTCATGCAAGGCAAAGATAATATAGAATAAATTGTTACATCAAATTAATGTTATCTTAGGAAGCAAGTCAAATAACAGCGTATTACAACTTGTTTAAGTTCTCTTAAGAAATCTCACATGACTTGACACTAAAGATGTCTCTCTAGCTCAATGCAGTTTCAGCAGTAAGGAAATAAGTCATACCGAAGTAGAGATTGTTAAATGAAATGCAGCTTTTAGTTTCCTTCCTTAGATGTTAATCGCACATTTAACAGGTTATTAAATGACACCCAAGGCCACAGGAATATCTTTAAATACCTCCACTGTCTGGACTTTATGTGCCTTCCAATCAACAATTCCGCCAAACTTCGAAACAGCTGCTTTCACAGATTCAAAAGGTGCTGCTGTATCAATCAGACCTTTATTTGTGTCTCTACTTTTAAGTTGTTTAGAAGGGTCAATGGGCTCTGGTGTTTTAGTGGCAGCCCTGGAAATGTCAGCTTCGGGCCGAGCAGCCGGACTTGTTGGTTCTACATGATGGTCATGTTCAGTGTCTTTCACTGTAGGGGATGAAGCAGAAGGTATAGTTACATTATCAGTATGAACATGGGAGCTGCTAACAGAACCATCTTCTTGAGATTGCTGCAAAGCATCATTTGGTTTTGCTTGTGAGGTATAAGATGGAATGGATTCCGAGAGAACTGTCACATTTTTCTTTTTCTGAGGCTCTAATATGTCTGAATTCTTGGCTGATGCAGGAGAGGATTCTTGCTCAACTGCGAGTCCATCAGAAATGCCTTCAAGATGCTGCGGCAAAGCATCATTAGTTTTTGATTCTGTAGTTGATGATTGAATGGATTCTAAATGGCCTGCTATATTTTCCTCTAATTGAAGCTGCAATGTCTCTGGATTCTTGTCTGATAGAAGTGAAGCATTCTGGTTGACATCGAGTCCATTAAAAGTAGGTTGAGCTCTGCTTTCAGAATCTTCTATTGGATCCTTGTCACAGTCATGTCCTGCTTCATTTTGTATTGCGAAACTAGAACCGTCCATCACTGACCCATCACAGTCAGATTCCAGTTTTCCATTTTTGTCTTGATTTATTGGAGCTTCATTATTTGAATGATCCTTATTATGAGAGGATAATGGTGTTACTCCAGAGGATTCTGGAAAACAATTTTCTTTTGCATTTTTCTCATCCTCCATTGTAACAAAATGCTAAGTACAACCAAGCAGGTATCTGAATCAAAAGTACAAGTTACCAGAACCAAATCAGTAATTGAAAAAAAAAACTTATTTAACCACAGTCCATTCCTAGAAAAAAAAAAAAAGGGAAGAACTAGAAAAATGTCCAATTGTTGAGAATGCGGAAATGAAATTGATTGGGGAACTTAAATGGCCATCATCAGGACTTCTTCTTGATTTAGTATTTATTGTTTTATTTTGTTAAGTACTATGTATGACCAAGTTTTTATTTTTATTTTCTTTTCAAGGCAAACCCTATAAAATCCAAACAAGTTTGTTGGTTGCCAAATAATTTGCAATTATTACACATAAAAATTCTGCATCTATCGTCACTTCATGGGACTGTTGAAGTCCGAATATTGAGAAATCAACATATGGGTGGAAAAACCAGAAGAGGGAAAAACATTCGGTATTCAAAGAATGATTGCATTTCTAAAAAAAATTTGTTATTCAAAGAATGATTGCATTTCTAAAAGTTTCCATGCATTTGTTGTTGAAAACAATAAAAAGCAGTAAACATTCCAAAACTCAGCACATGCAAAGTATTTGGTTAAGAACATATTACTTGACACAAGTTTTCTTCTCATGTTTTAGTTTTTGAGACAAGATAGTTCTTTAGGTTATTTCATCAAATTCAATCCACCTTCACTCAAAAAATGAACTCATTTACACCAAGCTGTAGACACGCCAATATTTCCTGTCTCTGGCACACAAGTTTTTCTTACTGTGCTTATTTCTACCAAATAAAGTAGTGCTTTGAGTTGTTTCATCAATTTCAATCAACTGCACCAGAAAAGGAACTCATATATCCCAAAGCCAAAGACATGGCAGTATTTCATGATTTAATGTGAATTGATCAAAATTTCCATGACATTCCGAAATTAAATCCATCATTAAACAGCTAAACTCGATCCCAAAAGTCAATAAAATGAAAATCTTGTACAAGATGCATACTTCTCCGTTTGCTCATCAATAAAATGAAAACTAAAAATAAAAAAGCAAACTCAAAACTCCATTTCTGTTTTTTATTTTTAGGCAGCAAAGCCATTTCCTAGGAACAATTTTTTTTTCTCAATTTACTATCTAAATAAATTAGATAATTTCTTAAAGAACAAATTTTCTCTTTGACTATTTAAATCAAGTTAATAAACAGACTTTCCTAATTGAATGGATTGGATTAAACATATATATAGAATATAACATGGTAATGACGAAAGAGTTCATCGTCCATATTTTTCTAAACACCCCTTCCATTGCCAAAAACTTTTGTAAGCTAGGATATCATAAACATCCATATTTTCCTAAGCATCCATTTGAAATCTCGTAACAAGCTAGGATTATACTTTACACGGTCCAACTTCTCTTTTGTTTTCAATCATCCAAACAAAGCACAAAAGCTTATGTAAACACATATGCATGTGCGCTCAAATATATATATATATATATGAATCAATTGCTATTTACCAAAGTCGTCTCAGCAATCAAAAAGTGCACTTTATTTGTTCGATTGCCGAGCTTCCGAATTCCCGAATATCCTTCTTTAAGAAAAAGGGAAAAAAAAAAAAACAAATCCAAAAACCGAGAATTAAAGTTCTGATAATGAAATAATCACAAATTACATGCAGATAATTCAAACGCCAGCAAATCAAACAAATATGCAATTACAACACAGAGGGAAAAACAAAGAGGAGTAAACAGAGAAGACGGAGGAAGAAGAATAACGGTCAAACCTCCAGAGAGAAAACAGAGGTGTAGGTCAAATCGAAAAGCAAATAATGGTCTCTGCATATCAATCGAAAAGCTGAGATCAGAATTGGAATTATCATAATTACCTTCAAACTCAATGCTAAATTGAGAGAGAGAGAGAGATGAGAACACACGTGCTTGGAGCCTACTTCTTAGAGACTTCGATCCATATGAACCCTATGT
>JAVXUM010007768.1:0-10326 GCA_035590655.1 Pouteria glomerata | reverse complement strand
AACGAATTAATCGTGGTTTGGCCTCTTGTTTGGTCAACAGATACTTAAGTGCTGAATGGTCAGTGAATACAATAACTGTTGAACCAATGAGATAGGAGCGAAACTTCTCAAGAGCAAAGACAACTGCAAGTAATTCCTTTTCAGTTGTCGTGTAATTTTTCTGCGCGTCATTAAGGGTTTTGCTTGCATAATAAATGACATGCGCCTTTTTATCTTTTCTTTGCCCTAATACAGCTCCAATAGCATGGTCACTTGCATCACACATTAGTTCAAACGGTAGTGACCAATCTGGGGATTGAAGAATGGGAGCTGTAGTGAGGCAACTCTTGAGTTTATCAAAGGCCTCTTGACACTGGGATGTCCATTCAAAAGGTGTATCCTGTGTCAATAGCTGACACAAAGGCTTTGAAATTTCACTAAAAGATTGAATGAAACGCCGATAAAAACCGGCGTGTCCCAGGAATGACCTTATGTCCTTTACTGAATTCGGGGTGGGAAGTTTTTGAATAAGTTCAACTTTTGCTTTATCTACTTGGATACCGTCCTTGGAAACAATATGTCCCAGTACAATACCCTGTGTCACCATGAAGTGACACTTCTCCCAGTTTAACACTAAGTTCTTTTCCTCACATCGGGTAAGTACTAGATCAAGATTGTGTAGACACTGCTCAAAGGAATCACCGTAGACGGAGAAATCGTCCATGAATACTTCAACAATTTCTTCTACCATCTCGCTAAAAATGCTAATCATGCAGCGTTGAAAAGTAGCAGGGGCATTGCATAGGCCAAAGGGCATTCTCTTGTAAGCAAAGGTGCCAAAGGGACAAGTGAAAGTCGTTTTAGATTGGTCCTCTAAAGCAACCTCTATTTGATTGTAGCCCGAATAGCCATCTAGAAAGCAATAATAAGCATGGCCTGCTACTCTCTCTAAAACTTGATCTAGAAAAGGAAGGGGAAAGTGATCCTTCCTTGTAACGGCATTGAGTTTTCGATAATCAATGCAAACTCGCCAACCAGTGTGAATACGAGTTGGAACCAACTCATTTTTCTCATTTCTAACCACCGTCACCCCAGATTTTTTCGGTACTACTTGTGTAGGGCTTACCCATTTAGAATCAGAGATTGGATATATAATGCCTACGTCAAGTAGTTTGAGTACTTCAGCTCTCACCACTTCTTTCATATTGGGGTTGAGCCTTCTCTGCATTTGACGGACTGGTTTGGCATCTTCTTCTAAATAAATCCGATGTGTGCAAAGGAGAGGACTTATACCCGTCAAATCAGCTACTGACCACCCTAAGGCTTTCTTATGATTTTTAAGTAATTTAATCAGCATGCCTTCTTGGGTGGTAGTCAGTTCAGAAGAAATCACCACAGGGTAGGTCTCTCCTTTGCCTAGAAAAGCGTATTTAAGGTTTTGGGGTAGAGGTTTGCGGTCTGGATTTGGAGCTTTTGAGTCAGAAGGTTCAGCCTTATTTAAAAGTGGTCCCAACTCCTCAAAGAGTGGGACCCAACTACCTACAGACATAAGCGGGCAAACTTCTAACCATTTGAACATCATATCTATGTCTGTGCTAGAAGGTGTGGAGTTGAAACTCTCTTCACTATAACAAATGGCCCTTTCCAAAGGGTCTTCTATGAACTCCCTATCGACATAGTCTTGAACTATGTCCTCCACCATATCAACTTCATAAATATCAGACACCTCCTTTGGTTGTTTGGTAACGTGGAAAATGTTAGTTTCAAACTCTATGTTACCAAAAGACATTTTCATTGAACCATTCCTGCAATTAATTAAGGCATTTGAAGTAGCTAAGAATGGTCGCCCCAGGATGACTGGTGTCTGATCTGGAGATGATAAACTAGTTAAGGGCTGAGTGTCTAGAATGATGAAATCAACTGGAAAATAGAAATTTTCCACCTTAACTAGCACATCTTCAACTATACCACGTGGGACTTTAATTGATCTATCTGCTAACTGCAAAGTCACACGGGTAGGTTTTAACTCTCCTAAGCCCATGTTTTCATACACTGAATAGGGAAGTAAATTTACGCTAGCTCCTAAATCAAGTAGTGCTCTATCAATATAATACTCCCCTATATAACAAGAGATGGTAGGACAACCAGGATCCTTGTATTTAGGAGGAGTGCGACTTTGTAATATAACACTAGCTTGTTCAGTTAAGAAGGCTTTTTCTTTCATGTTTAACTTCCGCTTTACAGTGCATAATTCTTTCAAGAATTTTGCATATACTGGCACTTACTTAATTGCATCAAGGAGTGGGATGTTTATTTTAACCTGTTTAAACACCTCTAGCAATTTAGCTACCTGGGCTTCTTTCTTAGCTTTAAGGAATTTTTGAGGGAAGGGTGCTTTTGGAACGTATTCCCTAGACACTACTTGATTTTCCCTTTCTTCCACTTCCTTATTCTCTCCATTCTTTCCGTTATCCTCTTCTCCCTCTAGGTCTCCATCATTTATGATGATGGGCTGTTTTCCTTCTCTTTTCTCCTCTTCTTTTATTCTCTTAGCCACCAATTCCTTACTCGTTTCACTAACTTTAGGATGTATGGTTTTGTCTATTTCTTTCCCATTCCTAAGTGTAGTGATGTTTTGTACCTGTTCTACATTCCCTAGAGCACTAGAAGAACCTTCAACTTGTTTTGCTTGGCCTACAGGATTTAGACGAGGTTGAGCAGGAAACTGACCTTTTGGTTGAGTATTTAAGGCTTGGGTTAACATGGTTAGTTGGCTCTTAATTTCATCTATATTTCTATTGTTCTGGGCCCACAGAGTAGATTGTGTGTTCATGAACTGGTGAAGGGTATCTTCAGTGGACCGTCTATTTAGAGGAATATAAGCGTTGGTGCTCGTTCCAGTATTTGAGGGAAATCCCTGATTAGGGACTGGAGCTTGTTGAATTGGAGGAGGTGAATTTTGATATGATTGATGAAACTGAGGTCCATCATTCCTCTAACTAAAATTTAGGTGATTTCTCTAGCTTGGGTTGTATGTTTCCCCATATGGGTTTGGTCCACGGAATGGGGGTCGGAATTGATTGATGGCATTGATAGATAGTTCATTGGAAGACTGACTTTGGACAAATTCTCTACAACTAGGCATGCTAGGACAATCGTCAGTCTTGTGAGTCTAATTATCACACATTATACAATAGATATTTGCAACAGGTTCTTGGGTAATGTGTGTGTCCTTCTTAACTTTCAAACTCTCAATTTCCCTAGTGAGAGTTACTAATTTGGCTCTAAGGTCATCAGCCTCACTCAACTGATGTATTCCTCTACTTGAGGTCCCACTAGTAACTGGAGTAGTTGTTTGAGAGCCTGAACTATCCCATGTTTAGGCATTATCTGCTAAAAATTCAAAATATTCATAAGCTTCTTCTGGGGTTTTATCATAGAATTGCCCATTGCACATGGTCTCGACGAATTGCTTTAACTGAGGAGTTAAAGACCCATAGAAAATACTGGCTAGACGCCATACCTCAAAACCATGATGTAGGCATGCATGCAATAGATTTTTAAATCTTTCCCAACTCTAATAAAATGTTTCACCTGGTTGCGAGGCAAAATTCAGAATCTGGTACTGAATAGCGTCGGTTCTATTTGAAGGGAACAATTTCTTCAAAAATTTTGATTGCATATCATCCCAAGAGTGGATAGAATTAGGAGGTAAAAATTCAAACCACCTAGACGCTTTATCTTTCAGAGAGAATGGAAAAAGCTTAAGGAATACAAAGTCTATAGGACATCCCTGATCCTTTATAGTGACACAGATGTTCCTAAACCTTGTTAAATGATCATATGGATTTTCAGAATCCATACTGTGGAATGTAGGCAATAACTGTATCATGCCAGGCTTGAAGTTGAAAGGCCTTTGTGGTTCTGGCCATATTATGCAGGATTCAGGTGTATGCCTATCCTGCTATAGAATGTCCCGCATGGAATGTCTAGGAACTACCTCTTGGTTATTGGCTTGATTGTTAGCCATTTCTAGAGATGAGGGGATGTATGGAAGTTCTACGAGAAGTTGTCTAACCAGAGAAAAAGATTGGAATGATTCAGAACGCTTTACTTTACCGTCTTGTCCATGAGTCCAACCACTCATACACTAAAAAGATTTAAGAATTGAAAGAGAGAATTATAAGGATGAAAGAGCCTAAGAAGGTTACTAGGAGAATGAAAATATTTTTGAATTTTTAATTTTTTTTTTTTTAGGGAAACTAGAAAACTAAGAATAACCTAAAAACTAAGAATGGAATTCTCCGGCAATGGCGCCAAAAACTTGACTGCGAATAAATATTGCGTCTCCATTCAACCACCAAGTATAAGGGTGTGCAGTGTAGTTTTACCTAGTGGTTCTAGGATCGTATCCACAAGGAATTCTTTGTTTTTTTAATTTCTATGTTATCGCAGCTTATCTAGTTTCTCTGGTGCATGAAAAAGAAATCAATTAGTTTTGGTGATCCAATGGTGTTTTTCTAATGATTCTAATAGCAAAGATAAATTCAATTATAATTAAAAGCAAATAAAAATAAGGAACAATAAATTTCTAAATTTAGAGATTATTAACGATCTTGGTTTGGTATTCAATTTTTAGGTGAAGTGAGATTTAATAGTTAAAACCCTATTTTAATGCCGCAATTTAAATTTCACGTTGCTTATTAAAATAAGGGGAAATCTAAATTGAAAAAATAATTCATTTAAATCCTTTAATAATCATACTCAGTTCCGTATTCACGTCGAATAGATTACGAAACCGGAAAGTATTCTTTATAAAATTTTGGTTTTGGAATTAAATTCAATTACCTCAAGTTTTCAAAGAATTTTCAAAGTGTCAAAAAGATTTTTCAGTGATTCAACGAATATGAACAAATCTTCTTGTTTTCTAAGGTCTTTGAGTAGATTAAATTTAAGTCCATAAAATTAGGGTTTCAACGATTAAAATCACCTACCCTACTTTGAAATCCCAAACCAAAAAGAAAAGAAACTAGCCACACACATTTGATTTATTTATTAAAATTATTCTGGATTGAAAATTGAAAATAGAATAAAAAATGAAAGGAAAATAATAAACCCTAACCCTAGAATAAGAAGTTCATGCAAAATCAATGATATTGACGTCAAAAATCCCATGCAAAACCATAAAATTCTAAGATAAATCTAAAGAATTGATATTTATTAACGAAAATCCACTCAAGAACGCAAACTTACTCGAAACTAAGCTCCAAAGTAGAAAAGAAAACAGAAATCATCAGCAAAGTAGCGAAAGCAACACAGTGCAGAACATCTTCTCAAAAATCTCTCAAAACACTCTTAAAAACTCACCAAAAATTAAAAAGAATTGAAGAAGTAAAACCCTAGAATGGCTGGAAAGAAGTCCCCAAAATGTAGCCAAAGGTTCTCTTTATATAGAGATACAAGAAACCCTACGAAAACTAAAAACACGGACTTTCTGTTATGTTCGACCGTCTGGACACTTGACACCACCGTCCAAACGGTTGGTCTGAAGTTTTAATTTTCAAATCTTGTTTGCTCTCGGTCGTCCGGACAGTTAGGCTGAGCGTCCGGACGGTTCTCCAGGTTAATTTTTTTCTTCCTGCTTCGTTTCAGTTTGTTCTTCGCTTCCTGTGGTTTCTTCGCCTTGTTTTATTATCACCTCCTCATTATTTTCTTTATCACTTTGCAAGAATATATCATCATTTTCACTGCAATAAATAAAACAACGATATTAGTTTGCAATTATCATATAGTATCGAACTTATAAACAAAATATGCAAAAATTTACTAATTTAGTGGGTTTGTAATTACACTTTTCACACGTAATCACAGCCCCCAACTAGAGTATTGCTAGTCCCTAGCAATGAGTTTATTTAAAACTAACCAACGAATATAACTTATTTCTCTTTTCGTTGGAAACACGGCTGCACTTAGCTACGTGCAGTAGGCCTTTTAAACTCCTAGGTTTCCCCTAGTGGACGAGTGAAGTCTCGTGAGGGTTTGCAGTGAATCTACCAACAAAATTCTTAACCTAGTTCAATGGATGGTAGTTTTCGTTTTAATAACTCCTGATTTATAATGAAAAAGAAACAGATACTAGAATTTTAAAATCATAGTATAAATTCCCCCAATTCACCTCAAACTCAAACTTTTCAATCCTTTCAAGTCAGGTGTAGTAATTCATATCATTCACGCAACTTAGCTAACAAATACACTACAAGATTATGGTTTTGACTCCAAGTCTCACCACGTTGTCCATTCTCAAAAGAAGTCACTCTGAATGGGTTACTCTCTCAAAGTTCATACAGGAGTGCAATACAATTAAGTGCAGTGAACCCAACAGCAAAAGTGAATGAAAAAAAAAATTAAATCATAAAATGTCATATAGCAATGCATGCATAAGTGTCACTATCAATTACCTGAGATGGATCAGGACTCTTTCAAGTATTTTTCACCTAGAATCCATTAGATCTTTGTTAGGTTGTAACTTGGCTAAGGGGTATTGGTTGAACAATAATAGATTGGATCATTCAAGGGCATGTTCAAGAATCCTTGTGCAAACCCTTCTCTCCTAACCTTTCCTCCTTTTTCCCATTGAATACCATCCTTAAAGCTTTATATATATATATACATACATACATATATAGGGATTACAAGAATGCATTCATAAAACTTATATCCCAATTTTTTATTTTTTTTTATATACATATAGTCTAACTCCTCCCTTATACCCCTTAATACATACTTTGCACAAGTTTCCCATAACATGCGAGGGTTGGCTCAACTATATGTATCTAAGGCGAGAAAGGTTATAAATTTTTTTTTTTTTTTGGCTAAAACAACAAAAATTTCATATCTTCTTATATAAAATTTTTTTCTAAGGATTCAAAATGGTTCCAATGGTAATATGATTAAAAATCAGTTTCAGGCTAACAAGTATATGTACGAGGGCCTAACATCACACTCTAGGTTTCAAATACTCTACAGAGCTAATGATCTATTCAAGTGAATCCAAAGTGACTACTTGTGCATTCAATACCAAAGCAATATAATATAACAGAGCTATTTAAAGAAAGTAGAATGAAGAAAAATATCTAGATCTTTTACGTACGATAACTCTCTAACAATAAACGCGCAGGCTCAAAAGCTCACAATATGTAGGGTTGCTAAGTCTCCACCTTATCTTAGGTGTATTCGTTTCACTATGTTTCATGGACTCAACTCCTTAATACGCCTTCATTTCAAAGATTTCAAGATGTGAGTTTTTAGTTCGTTAAAAAAATTTCAACTTAATTTCAATCTTCATTCCCTATTCCTATATTCAAAATAAGCCATTTGTTATCTTCATGACTACTACCATCATTAAACTCAAGGGTTCCTAAAAGTTTCTAAAGTAATAATCCCTTTTTGATGAGAAGAAAGTTCATAGACTTAAAAATAGTCGACCATCTAGACAGTGAACTTAAGCGTCCGGACGGTAGTATAATTTTTCTTCTCGATAACTCTCGGTCGTCCCGACGGTGAGTCTGACTGTCCGAACAGTAACCTTTTATTCGTTGAAAAAAAATTTTTTTTTTTTTACTTAGGGTAGGTATGTTCCCTAATTTACTAATCCTCCCCCCCCCCAACTTAATTGCACATTGTCCTCAATGTGTGTCCAAGAAGAAAATGAGAAATGTAACTGGAAACTAACACCCCCCAACGTAAAATAAATCAATAAAGGAAAACACACTAAAACAAATACGACTAAAGAAATTAAAGGAAAGAAAGCGTACCTCAAACTGGCCTCACAAATAAATGCATCATGGGATAAAAACAACCTGTCAGGTTGCCCATACACAGATGGAGAGTGAGTAGAAATCGGCAAAGAATAATAAGAATAAACATCTCCATCATTAATATCACAACGAAGGTCGGCACCATGAGTTTCCAATTCATCAAAAAGTGATAGTGATGTAGTGTCAGAATCGGTGTCTGTGGAATATATTGGTGCATCCAACCATTGGATTGCCATTTTAACCTCAGCCCAATCCATACGTACTAACATCTCCAGATCAATCTCATCCCACTCAAGGTTATTCATTAACTGATGAGGGAGTAAAAAGACAAATGGAGGAAACAAAACGGAATGTGACTGGGCAGACCCTTCTCGAATGAATCATCAGGCCACATATCATAGCTAGCATTTGAATCGAGAGATTGAATATCATCACTATCACTAAAGCATGCATCAGAGACATCCCATTTACATTTATGTCCGATTAATTTGTGAAAAAGGTCAACGTTATTATCAGGTTCAGCATGCAAATCAGATAATGGCAACCTGGTCAACAAAATAAATCCCAATAAAAATTTGAAGAAGCACAGCAGAAGTAAAACCCATAAAACTACCAAACTACAGAAATTAAAACCGACCAAAATGTAAAGCAAAAGAAGAAAAGCAACCAAACTAGATTAAATCAGTCAAAAGTTAATTACAGGCACGAGTTTTAGGAGTACAAAATGAACAATCAGTTAATCACTCCTAAACTCTCAATAGAAACAAAAAAAAAAAAAACGAATGAAACTAATCAAGGACCAAACATCAAAACGGAGATGGGGGCTGCTGAGAATCCCGCAGGTGATCCAAGATGGTCTGGAGAAGGTGGCCCTGCGCCTACTACGTCTACTGTATATGAGTCATCTGGTCAACCAACGTATGCATCTATACAGCCAGCTTAGCATTGGAGATGTCTCGTGGTGACTCCGGAGCTGGTGTGTCAGATGGCTGAGATGACGCATCACTGTCGGGCTCCGGGCGTAGAGAAACGCCCCTCTTCTTCCGGATTCGAGGAGAGTACCTCTGGATTTAGCATATTCAGTGAGGATGAAGTCTTGGAGGTTTGGAGCAAGTGGGAGATCATCTGGGATGTCCACACCTTTCCTGCTTAGGATAGCCATCAATGCACCACCAAAAGGAATGGAGGCCTGCCCGTGCTTTGTCTCCACAGTGTGCGCCACTTGGTGCCATAGGAAGGACGGAAGGTCGATGGATAGGTCGGTACCAATGGCATAGATTAGCTTGGCTCGAGTAGGAATGCACTCGGAAGTCCTATTCTGAGAGAGGATGTTGGTACATGAAAACATATGGAGCGCCCAATATTTCTCAGTGAGCAGGGAGATGGGCCTCCGTATGTTATCCTCCCATGGTGTGGCATTCGCTAAGATCTCGGTCCCGATAACTAGAAGAAGAGGCCCCCTACATCAAGATATGAGAACTCGGGATTCGAGACCCCGGGCAGCTGAAATACTGAGGCGAGATCCATCGGTGTTAACTCAATGTCGACGCCCCGTACATAGCTAACAAGCTTATCTCACCCTCATCGCCGGCTGATTGAGTCGGTTTGAACATTAGCGAAGAACTTCCGCACTACCTCTGGGGCACAATGGGCGCAGAAGTGGGCCAGCTCAATCCATTGGCGCCCGTGAAAGTTATGGAACAGTTGGAGTTCCTCACTATGAAATAGCTCGATGCACCAATACCTCTCTACCACGACGGGCCGGGCGTCCAAAAATCATCAAATTTCTGTTCAACGTTCTGGCTTCAAAATCAATGGTTATCAAAAGAGCTAGAGCTAGCACCCATTGGCGATTTACTCGTTGTTTCTTCGGTGCCATTTTTCTAGCAAATGCAATAAAACGCTATTGGTGGCCCCACTAAAATTGTCATGGAATATAATTGAATTGGAATGAACATGATGCATGGCTATTAGGTGTGGTTTAGTTAAGACAAATTGCATATGGTGGGCCTACCAGCTTTGAAAAGAAAAAAAAAATGAGAATTTCCTTACTGGAGGTTCCACCAAAACAAGGATGTAAGCAATGGAAGCAGTCCCCTATGCCCACCCAACAATGGTGGTCTGACTATAATGTATTGACATACCAAAAATGACTAAAAAGAAAATAATGGGGAACATTGGGTCAGAAACACAAAAATTGGGGTCAATCGAAACCTAACTCCAAAAGCATATACTTTTCAAAACACCAGTTTAAAAAAATTGAGCCCAATCCTCCTGTGGTGCCACTCAACTTAGAAAATCATGCATTACTTAAATATTGCATTGAAAATAAACCCCCAAGTATAAGGATGTGTGGTGTAGTTTTACCTGGCGAGTCCAGGATCGTATCTACAGGGAGCCTAAGGTATTAGTTTCTAAGTTATTCTAGGTTGTTCTAATCCTAAATGTGCTGAAAAATAAATGAATGGTTTAATTGGTTTCTTGGGAATAATTTCTTTCACTAAATTTCCTAAAAGACAATAATTAAAGC
>JAVXUM010007722.1:0-10328 GCA_035590655.1 Pouteria glomerata | reverse complement strand
TGTTCTCTTCTTGATTGATTTATTCTTCTTGCGTTCTCTCTCTTTTGTCGTAGAATCATAACATTGACCTTATTCACTTACCTTCTGATAGTCGCCCATCTTAATCAGCTGAATCATTTGCCCAACATATTCGTGATATTAATGCTGATGTTAGACGTAAAATTGCGACTAGTAATTTAGATTATAAACTAGCTGCTGACGTACATCATCGCAATGTTGCATTTAATGAAGGGGACCATGTTATGATTCGTGTTCGCCTAGAGCGTTATCCTAAACATTCTTTCAAGAAATTACATACACGTGCCATTGGACCTTTTCGTATCCATGGCAAATTGGGCCCTAGTGCTTATTTAATTGATTTACCTATTGATATGAGTATTCGAGCCTCCAGTTTTTCCTATTGGTACTTCTGCAGGTGATTCCGGTGGCTCTTCTGTTCCTTCACCGATCCCAACTATGCCACCTCTTCAGCAGCTGGATGTAGAGTAAATCACTGATGTACTTAATTGTGAGACTATCATTTCTTCTCAGGGGCACCTTTAGCATTTTCTTATCCGGTGAAGCACAGACCAGACTCCGACGCTACTTGGATTACCGAGGACGAATTCCACCGCATTGATCCTGAGCTCTTGACATGTTACCTTCACCAGCACTTTGCAGAGCAGAGTTCTATTCAGCTCAAAGAGAATGATAGAGATCGTAATAACCGAGATCGTAATAACCGTTTCTAATTCAAATATTCTAGGCGGGGACAAAATTTGAATTTGATATGTTAAGTTGGGAGAGGAGGATTTTGGGATTTGATTTATTTATTTTCCTTAAAATTCGAGATTTGATTTTGATTTATTTTTGGATTGATTTTAATTTATTTTTGAATATTACTTCATTTGGCCTTTAGCCTCAGCTTATATAAAGGGTTAAAGATTGTAAGGGAGGACAGCTTGATTGAATGATATTGAAGTAATTTAGTTTTAATTTTCAGCATTATTATTTTGTGTTGTTCTTGTATTCTTTGTTCCGCTGTGTTACATCAAAAGGCTTTCAATAGGTAGATAGTGTGGACTTTATTGAAACTTAAAGTCTAGTAATCAAATTGGCAACTGTACGAGTAGTTCTTTGTCTCTCTGTTTCTTTTGGTTGGCCTATTTTGCAGTATGATGTTTCCAACGCCTTCTTTCATGGAAATCTTGAAGAAGAAGTTGTCATTGAGCAACCTTAGGAATTTCATGACCCTGTTGCTCCTAATCATGTCTGTCATCTCAAGAAGACACTCTACATCCTCAAGCAGGCCCTAAGAACGTGGTTTCTTTGACTTTCTAATAGTCTACTTGACCTTGGTTTTCAACGTTCTTTAGTTAACAACTCTCTGTTTACTAATCTCCATGGGTAGATACATTTCTTTATTCTAGTTTATGTTGATGACTTGTTGATTATTGGCTTTTGTTCTAAGTTTATTCAAGTTGTCACTGAGCAACTTCAACGAGAGTTTACACTCAAAACTCTTGGCAACCTTGGACATTTCTTTGGCATTGAAACTTCTCGAGACTCTCATGGGCTTTATCTACAGCATATCATGGATATTTTGTTTTACTCAAGAATGATTGAGGCAAAGCCATACCCTGCTCCATGTTTATCAGGAGAAAAATTATCTCTTGGTACTAATGAACCAATTGAAGATGCTACTGCTTACAGACAAATAGTTGGGGCACTTCAGTATTGCACTCTTACTCGTCTTGAAATTGCCTATTCAGTCAACCAACTCCCCCAACATCTTTATTCTCCAACTACTATTCATTGGAAATCCGCCAAACGGGTCTTGCGTTATCTTAAAGGCACCATTGAACATGGTTTGTATTTCAACAAAGGTCCCTTAGCTCTTGATACATAATGCGATTCGGATTGGGCTGGTGATCCTTCTGATCGATAGTTAACTACTGGCTGTGGTATTTTCTTTGGTCCTTGCTTAATACCATGGTGTGCCAAAAAGTAACGTGTTGTTGCTTGATTAAGCACAGAAGTTGAATATCAGGCTTTTGCAATAGTGGTGGCTGAATTGTATTAGATTTGCATGTTAATAAAGGACTTGCACATTTCATTTCTCTCAGCACCAACTGTTTGGTGTGATAATCAAAGTGCGATTGCACTCGCTGCCAATCTAGTTTATCATGCTCGCACGAAACATATTGACGTGGATTTTCATTTCATTAGAGAGAAGGTAGTAAATGGTGATGTTTGCATTCAATACATCTCTACTGTGGATCAAGTTGGTGATATTTTCATAAGGGCCTAACTTCCTCCTGGTTTCAATTGTTAAAGGACAAGCTCATGGTTCGTGATCTCACCATTCACTTGCGGGGGAGTGTTAGACAGCAACCATGCAATTTAGTTGATTCTAATAAAGATGACAGCATAGGGATTGATAATGCCAATCTTGCTATACATCCGTTGCGGTTGTAGGAATATTGTTAAAGAATATTCTAGTTGTATAATTGTTAGGATGTATCTTAGCTGTATGATTGCTATCATAGTTGTTAAACCTGGCCCGGCCCAGTGGATTGATTCGCTAACCCAGTGACCCAGCGCTTGAACCAGGCCGGGTTGAAAAATTAACCGGTTAAGACAGTGAACCGGTGGAACCCGGTTCGACTCGGATTAACCGGGGCAACCCGGTCACTACGGATTAACCCGGGCAACCCGGTCACTAATCCATTCTCTTTTTTCTTTTTTTTTTTTACTTTCAGCAAATTAAGTAAATATATATATATATATGAGGTTCTTGATAAGATGGTAAAATTTTGAGGACCTAATTAGTGAATGAGAATAAACCAAGCACTTTATTTTGAAATTATAAAATTTTGAAGTTATATATTTGGATTTAATATACTCTATTCTATTATAATTATGTTTGATCCTCTTGTTTTATCAATTTAATGATTTATAGATTATAAATTGTTATATAAATATAATATCAGGAATTTTTATATAATTTTAATTAACCCGACGGGTTGACCTGGTGACCTAGTGCTTGAACCAGGTCAAGGCCCGAGCCGGGTCTGACAACTATGATTGCTATATCAAAGGATGTATTTTTGGAATGTATATATATTTGTAAATGACTTTGCCTATAAAGAGGGAATGAATATATGGCTTTGGTATGCTGAACCAAACCCTTTTTCCAACTTTTTCAAAATTAACTATTTTGGATTATTAGCCAAACTTTATCATATTGATTGATTCTCTACGAAATTATCTGCTGCTAAATTCTAGATTCTCTAGCATTCTTTGAGTATCTTAGATTCTTTTTTAAGTTGTTGGAATTTTTTGAGTTTTTCCTTAGATCACTATTCTTTCAATCTTATTCCAACGTAAGCTCTTCAATTCTATTGTCTACATAGAGATTTTGTAAAAAAATGGTGAATTAAATTTGCAAGATAAAGATAATTTCAAATTTAAAAAAATAGTTATATTGTATCAAACAAGTAACTTTTTTTTCTCATAACCTTTCATAACAGTTTTTTCAGGTAATCATTCATAACATTATGATGACAAATTTCAAATTCTCTCCAAACTACCTAACAAACTGATAAACATTTCTCAAATATAATGACTATAAGATGATGTCCATCATAGTGGATAATTTACTGCATATTATCATTTTCTATCAAATTGATCCCTTGAGTTTAATTTAAATGGGTTGTTTGTCGAAGGCATTAAAGCGAAAAGAAACAATAAAGTAAATAGATAAAGTTTAAGAAATAGAACCTTGTCGGTGATTTTTTAAAAGTTTCACAAATGAAAAAAATGCATAAACTTGGTAAAATATTGACAGATAGAGATGATAGGATATAGTAGAGAGAAACAGAAACAGAACCAGAAAAATTATTGTTTGTGATTTTTTAAAAGTCTCACATATTTTGGGAAATAAAAAAATACTTTAATAAAGCTAAACTTAATAGAGATGATAAGAAAAAAAATCTTGGAAGATAGAGATGATAGAATATCAGTAGAGAGAAAAAGAGAGATTAGAGAAAAAAAAAAAACAAATGTAAATAATTAATAGACAGGAATTAAAGATTTATTAAATTATAGATAAAGTGAAAAAAAAAAAAGGAAGAGAAGGATTATAATTTTAGATGTTACAAATAGAATAGGATTTGTTTTAAATTGTTTATTATAAATTTAAATAGATTTTTTAGATTAATAAAATTATGTAAATAATTATTTAGATAAATTATGTAAATTTATTAGTATTTTATACTTAAAAAATACTAATAAATTTACAATAAAGATAACTTGGTATTTTTTATTTTTTCAACTAATTAAGGATTTTCAAATACTTTAGTTTTTGTTCGTTTTTATTTATGAGGTTTTAAATTTTTCTTTTTAGTTTTCTTTTTTTTGGCTTTAATGTATTGCTTTTCATTCTATTCTTTATTTATTAAGTTTTTGTATGTTTTTATATTTTTATTTTTTTATAAGAATTTTAAAATTAAATTTTTACAAAATAAATTATTTTTCACAACATCGTGTGTAAACTTGCAACTAATACTATTATAGGGTTTTTTTTATGAATTATTTTTTGGTGAAGGCTTTTTTTTTTTCCTCTATAATATCCTTTTAACTTTCTATAACATTAAAAAGTAATTATTTCATTACTATCACATAATAACATAATTTCACCCATTTATATTTTTATTTATCTTAAACACTCTTTAACTATCATTAATTTGTAACTTTTTTTTTATTTTCTTTCAATACTCCTTAATTATGTATTATTTACTTAAATAATCTTAACTACTTATTATTTATTATTTGAGACACTTTTATTTTTTTTATGATTTTATTGATTATTAAAGACAAAAATAAAAAAATATATTCGCATACATCACCCGACGTCTAGTTGAGACTAGTTTGATTAAGTACACACTGTATATCCGATCAGTTTATGGCACGGACTTTGTTAGAATATTAGCAGATTTTATTTTATTGATTTAAGAAATATATTTTTGTATTAATGGGACTAAGACAGCTAGACCTAATTGAGTGATATAATAAATATTATGAGAGTTCAGCTATCACACCATTATTCCTTCTCTTAATTCCTGTGTAACACTATTTTTTCGTTTCCTTGATTTTAACTGACTTGGTAATTGCATGCCATAAGATGATTGGGGAAGAGATTCTACCTTTTCTCTGTTCCAGATTCCACTGCATCACTTCCATCAACAACACCTTCTGATTTGCTCAAATTCCCTGTATGACCTTCCTTTGTCGATTCACCGCTTCCCCGAGGTGGCTGGTGGTTGTGTAGTACCTTTAATGTAGTTTTAGTTATTTGGCCATTAAGAGAAAATTGAACCTGCTTCCTGGCTTTACATTCTGGATGTCCACATTTGTAGTAAGCTCGTAAACCGTTGATCTTCACCTCCTTCTTCCTATATTTACGCCAGTTGTAACCGTCTTCAGCAGGGCACTCAAAAATAGGGCCAGGATTTATTTTTCTGGTAAGTCCTTTTTCTTTTTTGGTATGTAAAGGAATGATTGGATCTCTGGTTAAAATGGAGAGATCAGATGATTCCGTAATGGTGGAGGAAGTAAAGGATGAAGGTTGTGGCAATAATGAATCAGAAGCCGCCGATACAGAAGATGGAAATTCAGCTTGGGTTTGCATTCGGGAATGAGCTTGTTGAGCCTGAGATGCAACCTGTGCCAGGGCATGCTGGTGAGACATTCCAAAGGTGGCCTACACATCTCAAAAATAAAATAAATAGCTAAAAATAGTCTCGACTTCTGAGTTGCAGACGGTAAATTATTTATTTCTTATTATGTTTAATTATTATCATTTTGAATTGGGGGACTGGGGGGACGAATTGACAATGACACAAAAGTTTCACATGCTATCTCTGTATCTCATAGTGATCCTTGGAACGATGATTCTTGGACCAGGCCCCAGCAGGTAAATGGCCCGCTTAAGATCCAGGATTACAGTAATTGATACAAAGCAAACCTCACTCCAACTAGTTTCAGTTATTACATAGATCTATCTTCTCCAATTGGTTCAATGCAAAATCACGTCTTCAATTAAACTCCAAGACCAGCTGATAAAATGTTTACAAAACGAAACAAAACGTATACATCATAAGAAGTCTGTAATAAATTTAAAAACTGTAGCTGATAGTGGAGTCTTTCTACAAGTATGAACACATGAGAAAGAAAAATAAGACAATCTCAACAAATTAGTCCTAAATCAAAGAGACCACGCACTCAAAATCACAAAATTATCACGAATACCACCAACAAATTCTAAACAAATGACCGGATTCCCAATTGACAGAACATGGAAACAATCTAACCGATGTTATGTGGTACATGGTTTGCTACGTTACGCAGTACAAGTACAGGGATGCAATTCGATATTTTTTTATTATTCATAGTACAATATGAAGGGTAGGCTTAGTTGCAACATCATTTAAGCTCATGGTTAGTTTAGGACAGAGTTGTGGTTTGCTCAGGAGCATGTCGTGCACGTCTACGCATAATTTGTAAGACAATTTCAATAGTCCTTCAATTGAAAAAAGAAAAAAAAAACTTAACCTAGCCTAAAATAATAATCCAAAATTTATATTTTCAAATCTCCAAAACAAGTTATTCCCCAAAACAAATTATCAACTTGAAGTAAATAAAACAAAATAAAACCACTTCAAGAATATCATCAAATCCATTCAAGTTGGGAAAGAAGATATCACCGAATTCTCTTTCGGCAATTGGAGTGAATAGCTTAACAGCCAAATGTGGATTTCTATGCTTTATATTAATCTAGTATAAATCTTGTACAAAATTAGAATAGGAAATAGGAAAGAAATAAGAAAAAACAATATGAACAGCAAATAGTAGAATCCTATATAAACTAGGAAATAATCCTGTAAAATCCTATATAAACTAGGAAATGATTCTAACACTTCCCCTCAAGGCATATATCATATGATTGAAACATGCTACAGATGTATTTTGACTCAAGATCTCTCTTTCCAAAGAAAAAAAGAAAGCTTTGGTGAATAATTCAATAAGATGATTTTCACACTTCATGTGATAGTCTTAATCACATTCTATAAAATCTTCTCTACAGTGAAATGATAATTAACCTCAGTATATTCAGTTCTTTCATAAAATATTGGACTTCAGCAAAATGAATAGCAACCTAATTGTCACATAATAACTCGCGCTGTGAATGGTGAGTTTCTAATTCATCCAACATAAAATATATCTAGATCAACTCACATGAGGAGTGAAGGTCATGGCCCTATACGCAGGCTATGCACTTAACCGTACTACATTTTCTTTTTAAATAAATGACATTTTATTAAAAATCAAAATGCCGATACTAAGAAAACATAAAAGGACAAGACCAGACACAATGAAAACAAAAGAATATAAATGAGAATAGAAAAGCAGCAAAATAGGGTCCTAATACTGGGAACAACCCCCTTCTTGAAGAGAAACAAGGGAGTTCAAATACTGGGAACAACCCCCTTCTTGAAGAGAAACAAGGGAGTTCCTTTGAACTCTGGAGTAGTTGAGGCCCAAAGAGAAGTTAGTTTAAATCTTTCCCACAAGTAGTCCCAATAATTGCTATAATATTCGAAAATTCTAAAATTTCTCTTTGCCCATATCACCTGCTATAATTAGGTAGGTATCTTACCCATTTACCTCCTACATGTGCCATATTGAAATTTGTCTATCTTAAAATCAATACGATAATTTAATTATTTAAGTAGAAATATCTAACATTTTGACATATTCCACCCTAATCCCGAACCTGGTTCATGCACAAGTGACACAACAAAAGTTAGCAATTTCAGAGTTTTTTATCACAAGGGGTTGGATGCATATTGAAGTGTATCATTATTTAAGTTGGCTTCCCACCTATCAACTTGTAACATTTTAAACAGCATCACTTAAATTGAATGCTATTATTTTTGGATGACAATAAGGAAAATTGTCAATGCCCGATCTCAATTAATGTTATTTTTATTGACAAAATTATGCTCTCTATTATTCTATAAAACCTAGATTCCCTCTTCCTAATTAGTTTCTCTCATTCTATCTATTAATCTCTCTCTCTCTCTCTTTTTCGTAAAAAAAAAAAAAAAAACATATTGTTTTCTCTTTCTCTCTCTTCAAAAAATTTCTCTTCAAAATATAATTAAGTAATAAACTTTTTTTTTAACCATAAAAAAAAAAAAAGCATACAATTATTTGTTCATAATATATTTGAAATTTTGAAAGTTTCTTATTGGAATGTTCTTTTTTTTTTTATCAAGTGCCCCGAGAACCCATTAATGACCAATGAAAACATACCGTATAACAATGTTTAACACTTTTTTCATACATGACTCCGTCAAAGTGTGATATATGATTAGGTGCAATGTATGATTGGTACTTAATGAGTGCTCTAACAGGACAACTTTTTTTCTTTTGGTTAAATAAAATTTCAATATAACCATATAAAAGAAAAAGTTATACTACCATAAATTCAGAATCACGTTTAATTGTGACTATAGTAATTTAAAATAAATAAATTCCAAAAAAAAAATTTTATTAAAAAATTATTATTACTATTATATTGTCTGCGTCAATATTTTTAAAGAATATTATATTTTCTATACATAATATATATAATTATGAGAACTTTGGGATTTAGTTTGTTATAAAAATATTAAAAATGAAATCTTATTTTTTCAAAGGAAAAAAATGTATTAATTTTTTTTATATTGATAAAAAATAAAATATAAATTTTGCTCAAATAGGGATCATGTGATTTTTAGATAATATTATTATTTTTTAGCAAATTTTCATAAAATCTCTTGAAAGAGAATGAGATGGACATAAATGAACGAAAATGGGAGAAATTAATTTGGAAGAGAGAATGTGAGCAGGGTAATTTTTTTAATAATAAAAAGAACATTAATTAAACTCAAACATTATCACCACCCTTATTTAAAAAAAAAAAATTAGGATACACATTTTTATGACTCAAACACCCCTATTTTAATGAATTGTGATGTTAACATTGTCACAATAGTCATGTGAGCTGTTGAATCAAAATCGAACAATTCACAACGAAAGTAAGTTTAAAAATTTTTATTTAAAATTTTTT
The DNA here is from genome assembly GCA_035590655.1 of Pouteria glomerata. Lineage (NCBI taxonomy): Eukaryota > Viridiplantae > Streptophyta > Magnoliopsida > Ericales > Sapotaceae > Pouteria > Pouteria glomerata. The sequence continues at coordinate 1,171 of JAVXUM010007722.1, read as the reverse complement.
AATTTACTTTTATTATGAATCATTCAATTTTAATCTAACTGATTACAAAATAAATGTCACGATGCTAACATCACAAACCGATGTTAACCAACCAATCCCCCTAATCCAACTTTGCTTTCGCAGACCCAACAACAACAAATTGTAAGGGTCTGCAGTGCTAAAATGTCCAGTAAAAGCTGAAGTGCATTAATGAATGGTATTAATTTGATTGCATTTGAACAAGACATGATTTTTTATATTACGAGGGTGTTTAGTATGATGAAAAATGAGATAAAATGAGATAAATTGTAGGTTCGTATGACGTGCAGTGAGATAAGTTTTAAAAGTTTTTCAGAGATTTTCAGAGTTTTTCAGAATAAGTACAGCACCCAAACACCCCCTATGTATTGATTGTGACCAATGTTAACCAATCAACCCCCATCCAACTATGCAACAGTAGACTCAAAAACAACAAATCGTAAGAGGCCACGTTAGAGACTGAAATGAACGAATGAACAATTTTGATTTGATTGCATTTAAATGAGACATGACTTTTTATATATTAATTGTGATTCAATTCAATTTCATTTAACTTTTACTTTTCATTTTAAAATTAATTTTGACTAAATAAAATTAGAATTATTAAATTATTATAAAAAAAAATCAAAATTTTTCATCCATGCATTTCACTTTCTCACAGTCCATTTTTGCTAGAACCCAAAACAACTACAGTAACGTTACGCTAACCGCGCAACTATCTTGCACAATTCACTGCTTAGGTGAAAATTGTTAATTTTTAAATAAAAAATAATATCTTATGACTATAATAATTTTAAATAAAATATATTAGTGACTATTCGTAGTTACTAATACTAAGCCCCCGTTTAGTAACGTTTCCGTTTTCTGTTTTTCTGTTTTCGTTATTAAAATTTTTAAAACTTACAACAAAAACATGTTTATTAAAATCTGTTTCCGTTTGTTTGTTTCCAAAAAAATGAAAACGATAACAGAAAAATGAAAACAAAAAAATATGTTCTCACTCGTGTTTTCTTTTTCTATTCCAAATAGTTTGACTAATTTCTAAACATTATCCACCTTAATATAACATAATATAAATTAATATATATATATATATAACTAATATAATACAATATAATATAATATTATAATATATATAATATAATATAATATT
>JAVXUM010007691.1:0-10331 GCA_035590655.1 Pouteria glomerata | reverse complement strand
AATTGACCCAATAAAAAAATTGAAATAAAAAGAGAAAGAGAGAGAGAGAAATGTGCGAGAATCTATTGAGTAATAAGATAAAAAATAAAAATAAAAATAAAAAAAAATAAAAGAGAATTTGAATTATCAATGCACTTGGTGAGTAAGAGAACAAAAATTTATAATTTAATTCAAAAATTTATCGCCTAATTTGCCTCCAAATTCATTAAAATGACGTCGTTGGTAGTATGAGTGGAAGCAAAATTCGTTAACTCTAATCTTTTAGGAATTAATCGAGTGCGCAAATGCTGGCTTAAAATCCCTGAGCGTTCAAAAAAAAAAAAAATCACTCTAATGTTGTGCCCTTACTGTTCACCTACAACCACCCTTTTTACCAAGCATGATCCTCACATATATACTGTTCACCTACAAACACCCTTTTTACCGAGCATGATCCTCACATATAAGGGCAGTCCGTTATTCAAGTTAAAATTATTTTTTTTTTATATTGTTCTTATTAATTTTATTACATTCTAATTATCTTTTAAAAAGTTAATTTTATTATACAAATATTATTTATTTCACGCTATCAATTAACTGTATGTTGTTTGCCTCAACTGATAAGAAACCCCGAGTCCATTCTTGCAAAAATATCAGACAAGAGCCAAAATGCATGTGAAATTAACATTAATCATCGAGTTAACCCCCTCCAAAAAAAAAAAAAAGAAAAGAAAAAAAAGACAGTTACAGTAAATTTGTTATAAATAAAAAGTTAAATATTCACGTTTAACTACAAAATATAAGTATTTATTATAATTTTAGTAGTCATAGAATATGCCTCCTACTACTTCCATCCCTACTTTGTAGGGTTTTTCTTTTCCTTTCTTGGTGATTGAAAAAGATGGGAAAAAAAAAGGGCAAGCCTAATAAAGGCCACCTTTCATGGCATGCATCTACTGGCAAAAGGGTGGAGGGCTCTTTCTTCCCATACATGAAAACCTCTTGTCCATCCACTGCCCTTATTTCCAAGAAGTCATCACATGCATTTCCCTTTCTCTTATGACTGCATGTGTTTCTTCCTCCACATATTCTTTCATTATCTAATTAAGAAGATGGTTCTCTACAAATCTCTCTCTCTTTCTCTCTATTTTTTGTTGTTTGGGCATGTGAGTAAATAGTCACAAGTTAGGTCTAGGAAGGCTGAAGAATTTTGTAAGTTTCCATTCAAACAACCAAACATCTTAAAAGAGGGGGGGTGTTGGGCTCCCTTCCTGGCTAAAACTTGGTCACTTTCATTGCTCAAACAGCTCCACTTGATGTACCTTTTGGCACCCTCTTCCCAAGACACCAATTTCCATCCAAAACTATCAGGGGCCCCTTGCCCACCCACTAATAATCTCACCTCTCTCCCCTCCTCCAAAAAGTGTGAAGAAATAGGGGGGATGAGATGAGAATGAGAGAACCCCATCTCTCATTTTGGCTTTTTGGAGACTTGGTTCTTTCAGTGGGACCCTCCACAAAAACTCCTACCAGGGGGTGTGGACCCCTCTACAAAACTCCAACTGTATTAAACCCCCTTCCGCTTTCATAATCTTGATGACATTTCATTCAGGCTCTGGGGTCTGTGTTTCTCCAACTGGATTTTTATATATATGAATGACTGTCCCTTTCCAATTGGCTGGTTAATTTGGTTTTCATATGAAATCCAAAAGATATTTGAGCCAATTATTGTGGGTAAATAATGTCAAATAAGGAAAAGCTCTCAAATAAAGGCATTTGTGATTTATGAGCATGCAATCATGCAATATTTGACACAATTCTACTTCACTAAAAAAAAAAAAAGTTAAAACAATATCGATGGCAAGGGAAAAGTTTATCAAAATAGATATTTAAGCCAAAAATAATAATTAAAAAAAAAAAGACAAAACAAAACAGAAGAATGAGCTAATAAGTGATTTCAACTCAATTGTGACAACCCCTTGATGTCAAAACCTTAAAACTAACAATTGACCTAAATCAATATGTATATATATATCTTACATTTCATAAACATTAATTAATTTTTTTGATTTTTACAGGGATATCATGGCCATTCTGCACACCAACTAGAAGTTATGTGCTTGACAACACTGCTTCGAAACACAACCACAGTCACTGAAACTTAGTTTTTTTTGGTTTTATTTTTATTATAAATTTTTTTTAAATAATAAAAGAAAAATATATGTAGGTTGAGATCATTGGATTGAAGCACAAAATGAATTGCTCATGGAAAGTAATCAAATAACTTGAAAATGCATGAAATTTGAGAGGGAAAAAAATCTCTGCAGCATTTCCAGTGTGGGGTCCATAAGAGAGAAAATATGGGAATCAAATTTCGTTTGGAAGCTGGTGTTTTTGTGTGCGTGTGTCTGTTAAACAGGTTAAAGTTAAAACAATCATAGACTATTGTGTTGGAAACAAATCATTGAATTACAGAATCTCATGCAGGACCATGGGAAAACCTGCAAAAGGTTGGAGAAAGTTAGTTCAAGAGACCCTACGATGACTCTCCTATGATTTGTCCCCACTTAAAAATAAATTAAAACTAAAAATAATCTTGTAAATATATATACGTATATGTATTACAATGTTGGAGTTGGTGTTTCAATTCTAATTTACTGAAAGAAAAGGAGATAGAGAAGGGAAACCTAATGAAGAATCCAAAATGTGTACACTTATTCGGAGCCTGTTTAGCAACGTAAAAAAGTTTATTTTTTTAATCAAAAGTTATTAATTTTGTGAAATGTTTAAAAATTTTAAAAATAATTTTTCTTTTTTTAAAGACTAAAAATTAAAACTAAATTTATCAAATAATTGTCTTGTTTATTTTTCAAAAAATTAAAAAACAAAAACAAAAAATTTTGTTAAACTAAAAAAAACCTTCTTATCTTATTAACACATCTACCAAAAATACAAAACAACTAACATATGAAAATTGATTGCAAAATTGCTAATTAAAATTATAGGCACCTCCAAGTGCCCTGATATCGTTTCCTTTACTCACATGTCGGCCTCGTAAAATAACACTTAATGAAAACCTTAACCTTTTAAAATGACTTAGAATTAGACGCATAATAATAATAATAATCTACATATCGAGTTAGTAACGTGACACCTAATGAAAACCTAAATCCTTTGACTTACAGTTAAAAGCATAACAATAATTCCCTTGAACAAGTACTTGTCTTCATCAAACAGATTCTCATCTTTTGTAAAGATCTTACCTCTTACTCTTTTTGAAGGAGACTTCTAACTCTAAAAAATCCTTTTTGATATACTGATTAATGATCACTCATGAGACAGTGGAATTGAAGTAAAAAGGCTTGCTGAGTTAGTGAATCTCTCTCCTTGAAGGGCTACATCTCAGCTAGTTAAGAGAGACAAAGAGATCTACTCTTACATTAAATGTACCTCTTGATATACTCATCTCCTCAAGAGATCTTGCCTCTCACTCCTCAAAAGAAACCCCTAACTCTAAAACAATCTCTTCAATATACTCATTAAGGATCAAGATAGTGAAATTGAGGCACAAGGGCTTGCTTAACTAGTGAATCCTTTGCTCGAAAGAGTTATATCTCATTTAACTAAGAGAAACAAAAAACCCTACTTGTGCGCTAAGAGAAACAAAAAGACTTACTTGTGCGTTAAATGTACCAAACTACTAAGTATTTAATGCCTACGACTACCATATGTTAAAAAGACATGCTTGTTACTATTAGTTAAATTGTTCAATCAAAAAAAATTTTAGAATTAATAAGCAGCTTATTAAAGCTATTAATTTACTCTTAAACACCTAATTATTATAAATATACCTTAATCCATTTTCTTAACTCATGGACGTTAAATGTTCAATAACTATAAGAGCTTCTCTCTTTCTCGATTTCTTGTTCTCCTTTTCACTTTTGTAGTGAATTGTCCAGTGTAATATGAGATACTCTTGATATGTAGGTCCACGAGTGCCTCAACTATATCAACAAAAACTTAAGCTGTCCACATTTTACAAAAATTCTTGAGCTGTTAGATCACTCAACTTTCTGTTTTAACAAGAAATGGTTGTCATTCCAACGTTGGCATGTTTTCTTTCCTTGAATTTTGAATAGATTTCTCCGAATACCTTCTCAATCGATCAAAATGTCAAACACGGGTCATAAATTATCCAAATATTTAAAAAAATAATATGATAAGAATTAAAAAATTTTAGTAATTTATACATCATTATTTGTCGAGAAAATTTTGAGTGCAACGCTGTATCACATCGCCTTTATTACTTCTGTTATACAATAGCTGATTAATACAAAATAATGCAGGCATGTTAAATTTCTATCATAGATTTCCAAATTTAATAATTCTACTTTCTTTCTAAATTAACATAATGTTTCCAGTAATTGAAAATTTAAATATAAAAATTTTCCACTCAGGTTACAAGGCATGTCTACCAATTAGATTTTTAACATATTTATATATTTGCTTTTATTTTACTTGTATCATTTCTTTATTTTTTTTCTTAGTAATTAGTGTGCTATAAATAAAATGTATGGACAAATAAACAAATCTCAATCTCCATTATTTATTCACTAATACTAACTAGTGCCTACTTTAGGCATGGGCCGAATCGAGACTGCATAAACTAAAACGCATATAAACATTAATTCATGTGAGTCGTTTTGTTATATAGATTTAAACATTGAAAAAATCTAAAAAATAATTGTGCGTGAGAGAGAAAATATTTGATAAAATCTAAAAATAAACTTTTAGTCTAGTAATTAAATTTGAATGAATAAAAAATTTTAAAAATATATTTCTTTTTTTTACTTTAGGTACAACTCGTAAATTTTGCCTCAAGTATAACGGGGATGTAATAAAAATTTCATTTTTGATTTTTCATTAAAATAACTCCTTCCGACGACGTCTACTGACTGGCCAATTGCCAGTAGTTTGCCACACAAGTCAATGCATTGCGAATTAACAACAATTCAAGGGGCAAACTTGTCATTTCACCGAAAGGTCCCAAAGTCCAAGCCACGGGCACAGCACACTCTCTGCAGCTTTGAGAGGGATAAGCAACAGCCTTCCCATTTGCCACGTGCCACCCGCTCAGAGCAAGCCCGGACGCACGTGCCGAGACTCTACGTCAGTAAAAACTACCAAGCACGTAGCTTCCTCCCTCTCCCTGCCACTCTGCATGGCTCGCACGTGCGAACACCGTCAGCTCACGTGTCAATTCCATACGCAGTTAAATTATTTTTTAACCGCGATTAAAATTCAGGAACTCAATAATACCTCCGTACGACGTGGATAAATAGCCCCAACAACCTTCTTTTTTGCTACCTCTCTCTCTCTCCACAAAAACACCATAGCCACCCAGAAGCTTTCTCTCTCTAGGAATTTGTACGGAAAACCTAATTTTCTGATTCTCTAAAGACCTGCCACTGTAGAGACTGCATTCAACAACAACGCTTTTTCGAAGCTCATCAATGGCGGGACAATAGATGCTCTCTCTCCTTCTCCGAAACATTGACTTTGAAGTACTACTGTTGATTCTTCTGATCTTTATATATCTATATATATCCATTGTTACTGTTTATTCTGTTCCATTTTCTTCGTATCTGATTCGCAAAACCCATCTCGAAAAGGCGGAAATCCATTGTTTCTAGCCAGTCTTCACGGTTTTGAGAACTTGTTCAGAGGGATTATATATTCCACTTCTTCAAGCTTTTATTTGACTGGTTGTTCGAACTTTCTGGTAAATTTTTGAAAACAGACAAAGCGTTTTGAGGGAGAGTATTAAGGCTGGAAGAGTTTGGGGGTTGTGTACAATGTTAGAGTTTCGACAGGACTCAGACGGTGAAGTCAGCTCCGAAAACCTAAATTCAAGCCATAGCTCGATGAGTAGTAGTGATAGTTTCGTCAGTTTCAGCCGATTGTCTTTTGAGAATCTCGACCTCATAACAGAGTCGCCGGAGAGTCGATCGCTGAAGCCGCACCGCTCGTCCGACTCGTCATGGCAGGCGATACGCTCAGCCGCGTTTCGGAGGAAAGCAGGGCTGGGCTTCAGGGACTTCCTGCTGGTCCGCCAAATCGGGAGCGGCGACATCGGTAGGGTCTACCTCTGCCGTCTCCGCAGCGGCTGCGGCGGCGGCGACGACGATGATGGCGGCGGATTCTACGCCATGAAGGTTGTGGACAAAGAGGTTTTGGCTGCGAAGAAGAAGATTCAGAGGGCAGAGATGGAGAGGAAGATTCTGAAGGTGCTAGACCACCCGTTCCTGCCTACGCTCTACGCCGAGTTTGAAGCCTCGCATTTCTCTTGCGTGGTGATGGAGTACTGTCCCGGCGGCGATTTACACACTCTCAGACATAAACAACCTTACAGACGCTTCTCTCTGACCTCCGCAAGGTACATTCATGGACATCAAACAAAATAGTTATTAACTCCTTCAAGTCGTTTTTGCAGAATATGAATTTTCCAGTGCATGAAGTCTGAATTACCTCTCCTTTAATTGTGTTTTCCTGATTTTAAATTTTGATTCTCTTGGTTTTGTTTGTTTCTGAGAAAAGGACCCTATATGTTCCTATCCAGAAATGTTATGTCCATTTCAGCTCTGCAAAAGTCCATTTCTCTTCCAATGGATATTCCATTTATTTCTCACAATCGTTTCAGTGATTTTCTATGAAAATTAGTGAATTTGAAGCCGCAAATTTCCATTAATGAAAATTTACCGTTATCGAAATTTTCTTGTTTTGGTCACTTGTCGAGTCGAAATTTTCCAGATCAAGCATTTGTTCTGAACTTCTTATCCTTTCATGCAAGTAATCACAAGATTTTCTCAGAGTTTTCTGTTTTCATTCTTCCAAAATAATATACATTTCTATCACCATGACGTATGTTTGGGTGTGGAGAAAATCTGAAGTCACAAATTTGTTTGTTTCCCGAGAAAAATGAAAACTCAGGTCAGTTGTCTTTCATTTTCCAGGTTCTATGCGGCTGAGGTCCTTGTAGCTCTAGAATACCTTCACATGCTGGGAATCGTTTACAGGGACCTAAAGCCCGAGAACGTGTTGGTGAGATCAGACGGTCACATCATGCTCTCCGACTTCGATCTCTCACTCTGCTCTGATGCAATCCCAGCCGTTGAATCACCGGACTGCTCTCCGGACCCAATGTCACTGAGAGTCGCACACTCCTCCCGTACACCCTTCCCATTTTCGTGCCTCTACAATCGGTTATTCCGGTCAAAGAAAATCCAAACACTGTCAACAAACCGGCTTTTCGTCGCCGAGCCGGTCACCGCCCGGTCACGCTCCTTCGTTGGGACGCACGAGTACGTGGCTCCGGAGGTGGCCTCTGGTAAGTCCCACGGTAACGCCGTGGACTGGTGGGCTCTGGGGATCTTCATCTACGAGATGATCTACGGACGGACGCCGTTTTCCGCGGAGACCAACGAAGCTACGCTGCGAAACATCGTGAAAAAGCCCCTCGCCTTCCCAACTGACTCGCCGGCCAATGCGAGTGAAATGCACGCGCGGGACTTGATTTCCGGGTTGCTGGCAAAGGACCCGGTGGCTCGGTTCGGAGCGAGGCGCGGGGCGGCTGAGGTGAAGACCCACCCGTTTTTCAAGGGATTAAACTTCGCGCTGGTGCGGTCGCAGGCGCCGCCAGAGGTTCCGGGTATTCGGAGGCAGAAAACGACGACGTCGCATCGGAGTAGGAACGTGAGACAATGTACGGCATTTGATTACTTTTGATCAGAGAAAGAGCCGCGGGAGGTGCGCCACGTTTAAGGCGTTTCCGCCAGATTTTGTCATCGGCCAAAGAGTGTATATTCGTGGAATTGCTATCTTTCTTTTATATATATATATATATTTAATTTTAATATATATTGTTTAGGTGAAAAAGTTACTTACTAACATATGAAAAAAGTTAAATGATGAGCTTAATTTATTACCATGAGGGGTGGGAGATGAGAGTGGTTAGTCGTGGTGGAGTTGGTAAATAAGACGTCACATTAGTAACTTTAAAATTTAAAAATAAAAATAAGATAAAATTTAAAAAAAAAAATGAAGTATCAAGCATATAAATACAAAGTTCGAGCGCATGGTCTAACTTAAAAGGCTTTTCAAAAAGAAAAAAGAAATTCGGAAAAGTGAATGTAAATAATATTTTTAACAATGTGTAAATTTTTAGAGTTTAGATTTTATACGAGCAATTTAGGGTTTTATTAGGGAGGACCTCTAATATATTAATGTTAGGAAAATTTTTAGCCCTCCTCCTATTTACACTCTCCTTTTCTTATATTTCTGTAAATTTCCTTTCCAGTGCAAACCTGTAAAAGAAAAATGTGAAATAAAATAGTTGAAGGTTATTCTTGATCAAAATTTTTTCAATACTTAAGCCAATTTTTAATATTCATAATAATAATGAAGGAAGAGAGAGAAGAGAGATCGGAAAATGAAAAGAAACTCATACTTTGATTATGTTTCTGATATTAGTTTATAGTGTAAAAACTTGATATGCTTTATATTAATTTAACTATACAATAATTGTGGTAAGTGGTAGTATTAAATGTTAGATGATGTAATTCTTGAGACCTGTGAAAAAATGACTTATTATATATATATTCTATAAATTTTATTTGCTGATACACTTAAGCATTGTAAATAAAATAAGTATACAATATAATTATTAAATTATTTAATTTTAATTTAAATTAAATATACTCTCTAGTCAGATGAGCAATTTATGATTGCGGGGCGAGACACTTTTTAGCCGCACAATTAATAACACGTATCACATCTAAAAATTGTATATCTGAATTAATTATTTACTTTTTCTCGATGAGAACAACAACCAGAGAAGTCCATTTTTTTTTTTTTTTTGGGTCTTGCTTCATAAGTTTGTTTTTCACGAAATTATGATTTGTTTTCCTGTGATATTTTTAGGTATTTTACTTGTATTTATTAAAAATATTTCAAAATAAAAATTTACAAATAGAGAAATGGTTTTTTTCACTCATATGTGGTTCTATTTTGAAGTATTCTATTTCTTATTTTTTTTTATTTTTTTTAAGAATGTGAGTAACTGATTAAAATTTTAAGAAAATATTATCAAATTTTGATTAAAAAAAAAGTTGTTTCTTTTATACAATTCTTTCTTCGATACAAAAGTCACTGTTACTGAGAAAATTTTCAACCAACAAAAAAAATGAATTAAAAATTTCATTTTAATAAATTGAAAATTTTAAATAAACAAACTTTCAGTACACGTCAACTCCAATTGCAATTAGGGTAGAAATTCATGTATTTTGAATTTGAAAGTTTTGGTTCGTAACGTAATATATATGCTTTCAAATATATATATAATAAAATATAATGGTTTTGAAAAATGTCCCTCTTATAAATTAAAATCTAACAGTTAAAAATTATTTTTATTTTCGTTTAACGATTGAGATCATTTTCGTATTTTTAACTTCCTAATTTATTCTTAATTTAGTGAATCTCACTATTATTTATTTTACAAAACGGTTTGATTATTTAAAATTTAATTTTATTTCAAGAGTAGAGATCATATATAAATCAAAATTGCCAACTTAAATTCTGCGTAACTATGGTTTCTAGTAAGTTAAATATTTCAAATTAAAGTATTATTGTAGTGGATTATTATAATTTTTTCAATTTAAACTTTTTATCTAAAGTTTTAATTATATAAGAAATTTAATATTAATTTTATTCAAAATTTCATAAACATGAGTTATTGTTAGTATGTATATATATAATATTTGTTGATCGCTTGACCAATTGAGCTCAACTTTTAATCTGCTCAGGGTATGGGCAGATACACATAGGAGTAAGGGGGTCAAGAAACAAAATTTCAGTAACAAATAATATAATTTTTGAGATATTTTTATACTTTTACCTCTATAAAATATATCCCTTAAAATAAATTATCCTTGTACTTCAAATAATTTACAAGTTTTGTCTCCACTAAAAATAAAATTACTGTAGAAAGTAGTACAATTTTTAGAGTATTTTTGTACTTTTACCTCCATAAAATATATTTTTCAAAACAAATTAGTCTATACATTAAATAATTTATAAGTTTTGCCCCTATTACCTATTTTTTTTTAAGTCGAGTATATTATTTTTACTTGTTGACTTGATCTTACTATAACAAAATCTTGAATTCGCTATTGGCTCAGAAATACTTGGCATAAAATATGATAAGATGAGATAAGATAAACGACATTTCTATCCAATATCATTCGATGATATCGTCCTGCCCCTTTATCATAACCGAAAACCCTGTCTTTTTTTTT
>JAVXUM010007671.1:0-10331 GCA_035590655.1 Pouteria glomerata | reverse complement strand
TCGGGAACCCTCCCCGGCCTTTCCTTCTAACTTCTATTGTTTTGCAGGCTCGTTTCCATTAGTTTCCAGTGGATGAGGAGATCGTCTTCGGTAGTATTTTTTATTGCCGAACAGGAAAGAAATGCTTTTGAAAAAGAGAACTACATCTATGTTATTAGCTGTTTGTAAATCTTTCAGTTCAGTTAGTAGACTATTCATATAATGTAGCTCAGATCCTTATTATAATACTCATTCATAAGACATTATTATGAATTTTAACACTACTATTTGTCCCACAATCTTCTTCCATTCTTAGCTCTGGAATACTGTCCAAAATGGCTACATGAATACTTCCAAACAACTTTTCTCACTTTTTTTCAAAAGCACTTATTCAATTGATAACTAGTAATAACAATTTTTAAATTTTATCTACCATTATCCATAAGGACAAAAAGGAGGGTGGGATTGGAAGAAAGTAATAACTTGAGTAAAAATCGCTTTTGCTTTTAATATTCGAAGCGATGTACTAATTTCACATGAAATAAAATTCTCAGTAATGGCTTGCCAGAACAATTGTTAGCTCATTTTTCTCCTTTTGTTCATTCACTTGGGAGATGCTATTTCTACATATGACAAAGTTATAAAAATTGCTATGAAGTTATGGTGAACTAGACTAATGAACCGAGTTTGGAATAATAGATGCGTTATGCATTTTGGGAAGATTTATTAGGGATTGAGCCATGAATATAGGAATTAACAAAATATTAAATAGCAAAAATTGCTAAAAAGAAATAAAATTGGATATACATATATCTCAGCTAGGGCGAAATTGAATAGATATAGAGAGAAACAATTTCAGAGTTTGCATTGTGTGAGCATGTATAAGTTATACGTATATATAAGAAGAAAAAGAACAAAGCAGGGGTAATCAATTCTCCTAATTCGAGTTCTATTCATTTTCCTTTTTAATTTCATGTCTATATATATGATAATATAGGAGGAGAGAGTGTAATACCCTAAATTTTGAATGAATTTGAGCTATAGATTTAATATGCCTTGGAGATAATTATGTGTTCTAGATTTTGAAACAAGTGTTAGAATTAAGTTTCATTTTAAGAAAAATGAGACAAGAGTATGTTTGGAGTTCAAAAATAAATTAAGCTAACATGGGTGCAATGTTAGTAGTCTAAGTTGGTTCAAGAGTTGGAGAAATTTATCTTAAGTGTAAATAGGATGAATTATGACCAAGCTTGAAGGAGAAAACTTGCCAACCGAATCTAGGGAAGGGTTGGCTAGATAGGTATGTTAGAGTAGTCCAAGTTTAATTCTAATTTTGACCAAGTGGAAGAATGGTCTAATTTTGACCATATGACACCTCAAATTGGACCATGTTATATATATATAAATATTTAAACTAAGGAGGGTGAGGTGGAAGGCTTTGGTCGGCCAAAGAGAGGAAGAAAGAGGCTAAGTCGGTTCATGGAAGAAACTTTGGCTGAATGAAGGATGGCCTTTGTCTTTTTTTTGTGGTTTGTCTTGCTAATTAGTCAAGCAAATTAAATAACTGGGTCCCATCTATTAAATTGGAAGACTTAGGTGTCCATATATACATATATATGTTTAAGTATATATGGGGCCATGTGGAAGCTCCTAATTAGAGCATGTGATCAAAATTGGAATGGAAGGAACAAGTCTTACCAGATAGTTACTTGAAGCATTCAGCCAATTCACATTGGAACCATTCGGCCACAAGAGAAGAACCAACATAAGAAAGACTTAGAACTAAAGAAGGAGAAAAAGAAAAACCGGCCAAAGGGAAGAGAAGAAGAAAATGAAGACAAGAAGAGAAAGAAAAAGAAGGAGAAGAAAAGGAGCAGAAGAAACGAAACTCTTAATTTGTAATAAATGTATTTCATGCCTTAATATCTTCTAAGAAAAAATTGAATTAAATTTCTTGAAGAAAGGCTAAATAGAAATAGAACCTTGCTTCCTTTTAAGGTGTTCTTAGAGAATTAAGGAGGAAGAGTTGGAAGAGAAGGACTTGAACTCCTCAAGTTATAGGCTTAAAAATCAAGCTTACTTCTCCTTGGAATTTCTTACAACTTTAGGCTAAATGATTGAGGTAGGGAACTTCTTACTTCATTATATATATGTGTGTGTGTGCCATGTGAGTGTAGAAATTTGAAAAATTGCAAAGGTATTATAGAAAGAAAAACTCTTGAAAGATTTGTGTTGGTATGACTTAAAATTAGCCAAGAAACATGCCAAAAATGAATATATATATGGCTACTGTATTTATGGGACCAAAACAGAATTTGTTATGATCTAAGAGCTAAAATTTCAACCTAAGTGAATCCATGTTGAGAGATGAACCTTTGCTTGAAATTCTAGCAACTATGGTGAGCTAAAAATCAAGAATTTACTCAAATTAAACCTTATATTCAAAGCTGGAAATTTTTGGAATTTAAGACACTTCTGGAACCTAAATTTCATTTAGAAACCTTACTTAAATATACATGAAAGATGCCTAGTTGATGCATGTATGTTTGCTATTCTTTCGAGTTATTTAAAGTGGACAAAGGGAGTCTATAGTGGGCTAAATTTTTTGTACTTTGAAATGATGCCAAAGCTGAAATTTTTTATGTTTAAATTGATATATTTTGGTTGGAAGTTGTATCGTTAATTTGGTGTTAGATGGTGAGTTCAATTGATATATTTGTGTTGTAATTGTGGACTACTATGTTGATGTACGACCTCGATGTAATCAAATGCACAAAATGTGAAATTAAGGAACAAGAAACGGTTAACATGGTTGATTTTAACAGGGGCTAGTGGGTATGGAAAACATGAAGGATTTTAAGATACCCTCGGGTTGAAAGTCCTAAAACCAACACCGAGTTAGGTTTTCATATCAGTGGGTTAGTAGCCCACAACATGATCAGTGGATAATGGCGTATCGTCGCCCTGGACTGCGATCCTAAAGAACGAATGGTAATGTACTCAAATTTGTTATGGCGTATTATCACTCTGGGCTGAGATCCTGAAGCACGATTAGTTACATACTCGATCCCCGATGAATGTGTGAAAGATTTGTGAAATGAAAAACTTGTTAGAATATGGAAAGAGAATTAATTTGTCTAGGATAAATGAATGGCTTATTAAACCTTTATAATTGTGGTAATGGAATATGGATAGTTGTTAAATGTGAAATTTGAATTATTGGACGATGTTGGTGTTTTATGGGTTTGAGTTCTTTACCTGCTTGTGTTGATTCTTCTTAGCTTAGTTTAAACGTTCTTTATCTTGTATTGTAAACATATAGTGTTGTATTATATATATATATATATATTTGTAAGGTAGCGTGAGCACAAGCCGCCCATGCTCATGTCTTTACGGACGTTATTGCAGCAGTCACAGGACCCACACAGAAAGACTAGACGAGTCTTAAAGCACTGCCAGGGAACGTACATGGCACATTCCCAAACCTTGACTGGCTGTTGTATTCTGTTAATGTATTTCAGTAAAGTTAAAATTGTAACTTACTATTTATATTTTGATTTTGGGAATGTAATAGCATTAAGGCCTGATAATGTAATTGTAATGAAATGGTATCTACTTTGATTATTTTAATTCCATAATGAGTTTATATCTTTATGGGTCTGACTGTGAGGCCCTTATGTCACTTTGACAAGTTTAAGATGTTATATTAGTGAATCCACTGTGTAACTATTTGGCAGCGTTGATATTGTGACAAGTTTAGATTGCATAGTGATAGTGGACATTTTGTGGGTTTGTTGCGTGGCCGAGGTGTTACTCTGATATTGTGATCAGGTTATTCATGATATGTATGTGTATCACTCACCTCTCGGATCCTTAGATCTGGGGCGTGATAGAGAGAGTGTTAACCTGTGAAAGTGCGAAGAAAAGGTTGCAGTAGGACATGTCACTGAAAAAATAAACGAGTGTATTGCCGAAGATTTCGATACCTAAGTGATGTTCTCTCGATGTATTTGAGAGGGCTTCGTCATTCGAATGCTTAGAATTTTTGCAATAGCATCAAAGTTAACAAAACGGTGCCTTTTTGGTTTACTGCAGCTGTAGTAGTTTCTTAATATTGCAGCCCTTCACTTTGTTGCCTTCCTATTAGTAACTTAGAAAATAAATGACGTTAGAGGTTCAATCAATTGTAGTTGACAATTGTGGGATCTTCGACACCTAAACCTATTATAATATGACCTAATATAGTTGTTCTCTCACCTTTATATGGGATATTTAGTTTATCAAAAATTATTAATTTTTACTAAATTTTTTTAATTCATTTCAATCAAATTTTGTCATATAATATTTGTCCATTAATTTTTTATATTTATAATTTTTTGTAATCTAAAAACTACCATAATAGGAAGTGGAGGTTATTTTCAACCCAAGTTTACAAGAATGTAGAATGAGAGGCGCCATGTATTCTTATGGTTGACAAATATATTTTATCCCCTCCATTTATATATTCTATATGTAGAGTTATAAAATATCTATTTATACTATTATATAAAAAACGACTAAGAGTATTTGATGAAATCTTAAATTTATGAATTTTTTTTTTATTAACACCGCTTAACTTCCCAAAACTATTAATTTTTTCAATAACTAACACTTAATTAAGTAAATTTAATTTTATATATTTAGTATTTCTTAAATATCTTTTTTTAATCACCTACTATCTTTATATATTTTTTATCTTTTTTAAATGTCATTTAATTTCAAAAGTTATTTACTTAAATATCATTTAAACTAATCATTCAATATTTTACAAGTTTTTTAATAGTTTTTTATTTTAAATTTATTTAGTAATTTATATAAATTAAATATATATATTTACTTAAAAAAAAGTCCAATTACATCTACTGTGTATATATATTATCAAAGAATTTGAAAATATCAATTATATATAAAATGGAGAAACTGAGTTTCATTTTATTATTTTTTTGGGAAAAAAAACTCTACTAATATATAGTGAATTAGGTTAATGTCTCCCTTAATTTGAAGCTCCCTCACACTTTTTAATTTAATTCTAAATGCTCCCTAATTGCCCATTTGTTTTTTTTCTTATTTTTTTTATTCTTTTGGGTATAATTGACCGTAACTTTCTGGTTTGAATATTGAACTATGATAATTTGGGGTAAAGAAAGAGACTTTTTCTTTTTTATTTAAGGGTGGAAAAAAGAAATGGAGGA
The DNA here is from genome assembly GCA_035590655.1 of Pouteria glomerata. Taxonomy (NCBI): domain Eukaryota; kingdom Viridiplantae; phylum Streptophyta; class Magnoliopsida; order Ericales; family Sapotaceae; genus Pouteria; species Pouteria glomerata. Next base: position 5,121 of record JAVXUM010007671.1, on the reverse strand, counting down.
GAAAGGGATATGAGAAAAAGATATTAAAAGAAGCAAAGGAGACTCAAACACGTAAAAAATGAGAAGAAGATACGCGTTTCGTGTGCTCCCTAACGTGGTGAAAACAAAGATATTTTATTTTTTTTATCCTTTAAATATAGTCATCTGACTGACTAATCATTTCATTTGAAAACATTTTTATATTAAAGATATTTGGTTAGCAAAAATTTAATTAAAAAATACAATAAAAATATAAAAATTTGATGTAAAAATAATATATAATAAAAAAATATAAAAAGTTGAAAAAAGTTAATAAGTTCTGGTTATTTTGGCCATCCAAATACCTCTAAAATTGATTTGATTGATTTAATTTGATTTAATTTAGTAAATAAAATTTTATTTTTGGAACAAATTTTAAGTTTCAGAATTGAATTGATTTAGTTTAAGTAAAATATCAAGTTTAATCATGCTAATAAAAAGTAAAACAAATATGAAAAATATGATATAAGAGGATAAATTTATTCACTTAGTTAAATTACTTAAGAAAATAATAAATTTTGGATTATATTTTAAATTATATAGAAATTTTAAAATTTAAATTATGAAATAAAATCAATTCTAACTCATTAAATTTTGTTTTAGTTCTAAACATAAAAATTGATGAGAATTTTCATTTAATGAAATTAAAACTCATTAAACTCACCATTCTATTTAGTAAGAATATAAAAAAAAAAATCATGTTATAATAAATTAAAAGTATATAAAATAATTTTGTGCTAGTTTTTGACATGTATCATTTTAAAAATTAGTTGAACGTTGGGCAAAAACTTATAAAAGTTAAAAAAATGAAGAGAAAGTAAAAATTAGAAAAATTAGAGAAAATAGATAAAAATTAGTAAAATATTTGGTCGAGAACGTTAAAAAAAAAGTAAAAAAATATTTTTTTATTTTTTAATAAACCAAACAATTTCTTAACTATTATAATTAAAAATAGATGTAAGTAAACGAAAGTTAAGAACCGTTTGAAAGTCTAAATTTTTGTAATTTTTTGTATTTTTTGTTAAAAATTATTAATTGTAATTTTTAATACATTTCATAAATGAAGTAGTAATTTTTGATGACTTTTAATAATTTTTGATAATTTTTAAATTAAAAAATTACTATAACTGAATATAAAATTAATAAAAATTAATGATTAACTAAATATTCACAAATCAAAAGTTGATCGCTTTCGACTAAAAATTGTCTCCAGAAGCCCCCTTAGTGTAAACTGCAAGCAAGCAAATTGTACTTCATCAAGAAACAAAAGTAGTGAGTATTGTTGTTCTTCAAAGTTGGAATTAGTCTAAACTGTCCACAATACAAAATATTGGGGGTTTTGGATTTACACAAAATATCCAAAAAAAAAAAAAATTAATTTTTACTAAATATTTTTTTTAATTTTCTCTAGTCAAATTTCATCACAAATCACATAGGATGACAATTTCAACCCACCTTGATGATACCTGTCTGACCCTAGTCCAATAAGTGTTTTTTTTTTTTAAATTTAATAGATAATTAGACATGTTAAAGAATAAAAATAAAATAATCATAAAGTACTGATACAAAAATGTTAAATGTAGTGTACTCAACAGATATTGGGTACATTTGGAACTCAACAAAATAAAAAAAATAATACAAAACTTTACAAATCTCTATAAAATTTTACAAATTTCTACAAACATGAAGCTTGAGATTGTAAATTTTAAATTTTTTACTCACTACATAAAGCCTGAGACATTAACTTTTTATTTTATATAACTCCAAACAAACTCATTATTCGAAACTATCCTAATTAACCTAATTATAGGATATCATGACAGATATTACCTAAATTACTCAATTACGAACTTAATGTCACATTCCCATTTTAAGATACATATTTAGTCCTTTAATAGGGTGAATACTTGTAAATCTTTCATCTCTATTAACCACACTTTGAGAGTGTTTGGTATGATAAAAAGTGAGATAAAATGAAATAATTTGTGAATTCGTAATACATGCAGTGAGATAAAAAGTAAAAATTTTTAAAATAAAAATTTTTAAAGTTTTTGATCGACACAAACACTCCCTTTCTTGTATAAACTTATTAATACCTCAAAAATATTTATTGACTTAGTGGCTAAGCAAACAAAAGCTCCAAGAGCTTCAGCCGCATTTTTTTTTTTTTTTTTGGGTTCCTCCACACGTGCCTTTCTCCTTACCATTTGCATATATCCCATGTGCCATAAAAATGGTTTCCATCAAGCCACGCTTCCTCCTAGGCAACCTAAAGATCTAATATAATGATTAAATGCCACATCACCACCTAGACATATTGATAATGTAATATATCCATTAATTTAAATAAAACTAAATTAATTTTAAAACACACAAAATATCTTAGTTAAAATTAATAAAAATTTCAAATAATATCAAATTCAAATGATCAAAATTTTTAGGTATAAAATAAAAATTAATTTAATAATGCATTAAACAATAATAAAAATTTAAGATATCACACTTAAATTGTCGGATACCTGGATTTATGTAAATAATACCATCAGATACTAAATTATATATATTGTGTTCAAAGAACAGGGTCTATTTAATTAATAACACATAATTTATTTTAGACTTGAGATTTGATTCTCAGTTTCACAAATGGACATAATTTGTTTTTTTACTTAATTATAGTAGAGGTGTAAAATGAAATCAAATATTAGATTATTTTGAATTTTATTTTTATAAAAGTAATACAATAAATTTTACTAAGTAAGAAATATTTAAATATTTTTATTTAAAGAATTTTTTTAGTCTATTAAGATTTTAAATTACTTACACAGTTATTGTATTAAAAAAAATTTAATCCTTATTCTTGATTTAATTACCTCATATTTGAAGAATGTTGATACCCAATTATCTGATGAATATCTGATTACCTGTTGGGTTACGGGTGATAACTTGTTAAATATACTGGTCAAGTACTCGCTTAGTCCAGATATTTTTTTTGCTCAATGTAATCAGAGATTGTATTGATCTGTTGCCATCCCTGTGAATTACTTTTACACCAATTTTTTTTTTTTTTTTTGGATAAATTAAACACTACCTTAGTTTAAGGAGTAGGGTCGTTATCAGTTGACAATTAAAAAAAATATTCTAAATCTTACAACTTTGATAATTTTTTTTATATATATAGTAATATATTTAATTAAAAAGTGTCTCACTGTAAAATATCCTCTAAGAAGGTGTTTGAAGGGTAAAACTTTTAATAAATTTTAGTACTTTTTTGTTAAAAATTATCAGTGATAATTTTTGGTGTATTTGGTGAATCAAAATAAAATTTTTGGTAACTTTTAGGTGTTTGGTAAAATTATTACTGTAGCATAGCAGAAAAGTAATAACTTTTGAGTGTTTGATAAAATTTTTTACTGTAACGGAGTTGAAAAGTGAAAAAAAAAAAGTGGAGCCCGCTGTAATAATTATTTACTGTAGTAGAGCAGAAAAGTAAGAAAAATTATGAATTTTTTAAACATTCAAATTACTATAAAAGTGCCAACTTCTAAATTTTTTTTTGGTGTTGCTTGACCTCCAAACGCCCCTAACTAATGGTGTTTTTGGCTTAGTAGTTTTCTACTACTTCTTATCGCATAGCAATTCAGCTTCACAATAATTTAAATTTGCATTTAGAGTTCTTTCAGTAAAAGGATTATTTTAGATTGGTCTCATCAAATATTTCTGTTTTATTGTAATTTTTTTTAAATAAAATTAAAAGTATCATAGCAGTTTTATATTTTTTTAAATTACTTTTTTTTTTTAAAGTAAAATTAGAAACTTCACAACAGTTCTATCCTTTGTTTAAAATTAAATGCGTCCCAATCCAGCTTCAAAACTAAGGATCTAGATTGTCCGTTGGGTGACACCAAAAATTATTAAATTTTATTAAATTTAACTATTTTTTGTATTTTTTTAATTAAATTTTAATACATATCACATTTATATCAAATCAATTGTACTTTTACTGTACTTTTTACCAATTTTTTTTTTTCCAAACACCTTTATTCCTCATCAATTGTCCTGGTTTCGTAACAATTTTTTTAAGTAAAATCAAAAGATTCACAGTAACTTTATCCTTTTTTTTTTTAAATTAAATACTTCAAAATCATTTGACTTCACAATTTCACATTCAATGTGCATTCATAACTCTTTTAATAGAAAAAAAATAGATAGGCCTCGTCAAATAACAGTTGGAGAATAATTCTATTTTATGTGAAAAAAATAACATTTTATTATTTGTATTTTTCAAAAAATTATTATTTAAATCAAATATGTTTTTCAATTATTTTTTCTTCTATTTTGCTGTACAAAAATGACAAACCAAACAACCTCTTAACTTATGATCAATAACGTGCTTTCAAAGCCAACCTTTTATTTGGTAGTTGCCCTTATAAGGAAAGTCAAACGGTGCTTTTCAAATACGCACTTTCAGCTGATTTCCCAAATAATTCAAATCGTCAAGAAATCTCCTTCTAAAAAATACGACTTTCCAATGTAAATGGTACTAGAAATTTAGGATATTTGGTGAGAAAAAAAGTGAGATAAATTGTGAGTTCGTAATCTCTGTACTGAGATAAATTTTTAAAAAATTTTTAAAATTTTTAAAATTTTTTCAACAAATATTAGCGCACCAAACACTCTCTTAAATGGCGTTTAAAACTCTTAACTTCTCCAAAAAAAAAAAAAAGATTGCTAGAAGTGTTATTTTTTGCTGTCTAGGTACTGTTTGGTTTGTCAGAAATAAAAAAAAATTTAAAAATCTCAAAAAATTTCTAAAACTTATTTTACTGCATGAATTACGAACTCACAACTTATCTCTTTTTATCATTCCAAACACATCCTAATTAACATGGTCAAAAAATTTGAGAAGAATTATTTAAATGTGATATCTATTACCCTTACCAATGAATGTCCTTCTAACTTTTAGAAATGATTAATAAAAAGAAACAAAAAAATAATAAAAATAAATAAGAATTAGTAAAAATTGATAAATATTTGACAATCAAACATTTTTTTATTATGCATTTGGAGTGTTAAATTTGGTCAATTTTTTATTTTTTTCTTAAT
>JAVXUM010007662.1:0-10332 GCA_035590655.1 Pouteria glomerata | reverse complement strand
GTTTCGGCCTCCCGCAGTTTTGCTGCCGAATTTTTGTTTTGATTTTTTTCTTTTTTTTTTCTGTTTGGTCACGTAGATCTCAAAAAAATAGGTGAAATAAAAAAAAAAATTTGCCTAAATCGGACACCCGGGTTAAAAGTTATGGCCGTGCGAAGTTTTGTTTGGTCGCTTTAGTTAAGCTTTACTCCCCGAAAACTTTGAATGGCCATAACTTTTCTCTCGAGTGTGCGATTTAGGTGAATTGTTCTTTGATTCCTTGTGTTTTTTCGAAATCTATGCGACCAAACTTAAAAAATTAGAAAAAACCAAAAAAAAATATCGGCACCAAAACTGCGCGCGGCCGTAACTTTCTGCCTGCGTGTCTGATTTAGGTGATTTCTACTCTATTTTTTCTTTTTTCTTAGTTTAGTCGCATATCTCGAAAAAATACACGAAATAAAAAAAAATTAGCTTAAATCTGACACCAGGGCAGAAGGTTTTGGCTTCCCGCATTTTTGCTGCCGAATTTTTGTTTTAGTTTTTCTACTTTTTTCTGTTAGCCTTACTTGATATTGAAAGATTAACAATAACTAATATGAAAGATATTAAAGTATACTCTAATAATTATCTTCATCTTGCTAGCAAAACAGGACAAGCCTTTGCTTCTCAAGAACTTAGTGATAAATACTTTAGAAGATTTCTGTTTGGAGGAGACCATACTGTAGGCTTTATTTTTAATAGCATCTAAAGTGTTATAACTACGAATGATATCCTGTTGATCTATTTTAGGATTAGTGAAATGACTAGAGGAATCTGTTCTTCGAAGGGGAATGGATAGAGATCTATTCATTTTGGAAGTTGGTCTCTGGGAACACAAATGTGGCCGTCCATGTGCCATGGTCCATGTCCTTTTTTCTTTGTCAGGCATCCATCAATCTGTAACAGTCAAAAGATAACGAATCTGACGATGAGGCCCCATGTGCACTCGGGATTCTTATTATTATTTTGCCTGAAAAATAGAATGGACACCTGTCCACAGTCTTTTACCGGTTACACCGGCTAGCGATTGTATAAATTCCCTTCATACTTTGTGTAAACAAGCATAAACTCCCAGTAAGCTCCCAGTTTCCTTAGAATATATCCTGTACCTCCGCTTCCCTGTAAATCGCACTTTGAATACAAGTAGGCTACTGAAGAAGGAAACTTCTCCAGGTGTGTTTGATACTCATGCACTTCCAGCATCTTGCCTTATTCCTTTAGATTATCCGATCATTGTTAATGGACTTAACAGTGTTCAACAGTCTTTTCAGAAAGTTAAGAAAGGTGATATTATTCTTAACCAAGAACGATATCCCTTACCTTTTACTTTTGTCACCGATATTAAAATCCATGATCGAACTCAACTCATCATTGGAATGAGAGGCTTAATAACATTCCTGAGAAGAAGAGATGGGCTACAAAGTCCTTTTGGGCTTGAGAACAGTGTTGCCACTGGACTCGGGCTAACAAACATTCTCTAGGTAAAGGTTCATTAGGAGATATGGGTTGAGTTTCATGGTTTTGGGCTGTGTTAAACTGGACAACTGAGATTCCTTGAGGTGGATATAATGGAAGTACTGGATCCATGGGTTCAATGGGTTGTTGAAGAATTTGTAATAACTGTTGTTGAAGATCAAGAAAATGGGTTTGAAAGGCCCGCTGATCCGTCAACTGGGTTATTTTTTCAACTATCTCGGGACAATAATCTGATAAGACGTGAAGGAAAAAATCCTTCTTTGAGGGGAGAAGAGGAAGGTGTCTTCTATACTTTGAACAACTTTTAGATCCCGAACAGCAACTCCAGCTTACTCAAGACAAACGTGCTAATATGGTACCTGCGGAAGTCCTTTATTCTCATGGACTTAGAGAATATAAACAAAAGGTTTACCAGCACTATAGTCAGGAGACAATTCTCTGCAAACAGGATCAAGTAGTTCTTAATTTTCTTACCCAGGAGTCCAAACAGAGACTGTTACAGATTGATGGATGCCTGACAAAGAAAAAAGGATATGGACCATGGCACATGGACGGCCACATTTGTGTCCAGAAGGACGGTCCCGTGATGACTCATATGTCTGCAAAAAGTGTGTGGCAGACAAAAGAAAAAGAAAAATACAAAAACTGGAGTAATCTCTGATGAATCCTATTATGTGGCCTATCCTAATCAAATGTTCTCTGATTACCCTTGGATCCTCCTTTGCAACACGGAACTTATTGAGGTCTACATTAAAGATCGCACTCAACCAGGAACACAGCTTCTAAACTTACCTGACCATGTTCCTACCATGGTTACCTCTGATGGCGAATCCCTCTAGTAGACAGATTCCCTTTCTGTCACAGCAATAGCAATAATGGACTTCTCCACCACACCGAATAGGAAAATGCCTCCTCCATTTAACAGTAAATTACAGGAAAAATGGAATACGTTATATCCTAGAATGACCGTAGGAATAGCACCTAGAATTCATTTTACCTACCAAGTCCTTCAAGATTTGTGTCGACAAAATGAATTAAACAGACAAGCTAAAGATTTCTCTTTTTGCCGAGAAATTGAAATCTCAGGAACCTATAATCAGAAACCCTATAGAAACTTAAGACGGGCTAGAACTTACAAAGGCAAAAACCCACATTCTAATCATCTCCGCAAATTTAAAATCCGTAAACCTGGAGATTTTAGCTTGTATATATACCCTTGAGAAATTTAAAATTTTTATTTATAATATTCCAGAATTTACTTTACGAACTGATTGTAATGCTATTGTTTCCTTTTATCATAAATTATCTTCTAAAAAATTATCTATTATGCGTTGGATAATGTTTGTTGATTATTTAACACAGATAGGAACAGAAGTTAATCTTGAACATATTAAAGGAAAAGATAATACAGGAGCTGATAAGTTATCCCGTATTCTTTCCTCACAGTCTTTCCAGTCTACTAATGGATAAACCACAGTCCTCTATCAAGCTATTATTGGTCAAATGGAAATAGATCTGACCTATAATAAAGGTTTAGTCTATCCTGTTCCTGATATTCAGATGTTAACAGAAGATTTTGCCAATCATTTCTAGATTATTGTGCAAACTAAAGGATACGAAAATATGACTTCTGGAACAGCAAATTTAGCCATCACTAAAGCCCTAGTAGGACGAATAGGCATTCGCATCTTGAATATTTTCAACAGCAACAGTTTTCGTTTACGCAAGTATTATATAGAATAGAAATTTTATTTGCTAAAATCGAAAAACTTGAAAAACAGGTGATGAAATTAGAAAAATATATAACTAGCATGTAATGAATCCAGATTTAGATTTTAATTTACGCCGTAATTTGGTAAATAATCTCAGTACTATATCTATTACTCCAAGTTCAATAGCATCTCTTAGAACTTTGCTTAAACAGGAAATTACTAGTCTTAAGCAACGCAGAACAGCTTTATCTTTACCTTTAAATTCTATGACTTTACATAGTTTTGAAATCCTTACGCTTCGTATTTCGTTACTTAGACAGTTAAAAGTTTGGTGTGACTGTATGATTACAGCTTATAATAATGGAACAACAGCTTATTAGTTTTATTTAACGCTTTAATAATTTTGATTTCTCAAATCCGAATCATAATCAACAGCTTATTACTCGTTTAGAAAGGCTCCAACTTTATATTACAACTTCTCATCTTAATCATAGTGATCTTTCTGATCCACAGGCTTATAGAAAAACTTTAGCCCTTATTTCTAAGTTAATTAGTTTATTTCATGAGCAATAATCATTTAGATTATCTCAAAGCCATAGAGACAGTCGATAACACTTATCCACCTGCTACCGGATTTAGTTTAAATACTGCTGCGACAACAACAGAAATTTTTATGGAAATACTGGACATCAAACGACTTTCATATCTAAATCTTGAATATAGTACGGGAAAGGAAAGGCGTACGATAGATAACGTACCAATATATTGTTTTTCAGAAAATCAACATAAAACATCGGTTTCATTCTGAAAATACTCATCTGAATCTACTTTCTGATCTTTGTTATCTTATCTTATTTCACTCTCATAACGATCAAAGCTCTTTACAACTTATTTACCAGTCTTTAGAACAAAAACTTTCTGAACAAAAGAAACAGTTTCATCTTTTACATTTTTAGGTGTTTAATATGCTGTGAAATATTATCAGAAAAGATAAGAATATCATCAATGTATGTTACGATAAAAGAATCATGCTGTAGAAAAATGTTATCCATTTTTCGCTGAAAAATAGCTGGGGCATTTTTTAGGCCAAAGGGCATTACTAGCCATTCAAAATGTCCTAAAGGAGAAGTTGCTGGTCCAAAAACTGGTGTTCCAGTAGTGCTAGAGGAAGAAGGGGGAACATTGACAGAACTACTAACATCCGCCATTAATGATGGGAAAGGGTTTTCTTCAAAGTCATTAGCAATTTCTAAGATATCTAGAGGTATTTTAAATTATGCCAGAAATTATATTCCAAACCTTAGTAAATACACTGCACCTTTATATTCTAAATGTTCGTTACATGGAGAACGAAGATTTAACAGTCAAGATTGGAATTTAATCCATATCAAGTGTTGATGTTATATTTGTGGACAAGAAGGACATTTTGCCAACCAATGTCGTAGCAAGTTTACCAACAGAGAACGATTAGCAGTATACCAGTCAATAATTAAGGATCCTGAATATGATATCGTCAGTCTATAAGAAGGAGAACCTGAAGATGATTCTGATATCTGTTCTTATTCTGAAAGTGATGATAATGAACAGAAAGAGCGAAATGAATTTTGTTCAACAATGACAGATGAAGTTATCTTTATGATAACAACAGATTGGAATGTCTCTCGTGCAAATAAAAAACTAACTGAAGAATAAGATTTATGCACACACTAGTGGACTCATTATCCAACAGTTAAAGTTACGGAAACAAAATGCTATTTCTGTAATCTCTTCCCTCACCAACACCAACGAGTTCAATGTCAGTTTTGTCATCTTTTACTCTGTATTTGGTGTTTACAACATAAGTTCCAAGTTCACATTCCTGAAGGACCTCCTTTTACCTTTCCTACTTCTTCCTATGCATCTCCTTTTACTATTACTCTCCGCCAACTTGTCACCCAACAAGCACAGCATATAGATGAAGTTATCTTTATGATAACAACAGATTGGAATATCTCTCGTGCAAATAAAAAACTAACTGAAGAACAAGATTTATGCACACACCAGTGGACTCATTATCCAACATTATCTAATTGAAGTTTAAAATTTGATGCTATCTATTTTTCAGGCAAAATAATAATAAGAATCCCGAGTGCACATGGGCCCTCATCGTCAGATTCGTTAACAACTTTCTACCTTTGAACAAAAGATGGTTACTGAACGGGAAGATTTCAAAAATCAAAAAATAATTTTTCTTTCAAAAATAGAAAATCTTGAATCTCAACTACAGTTGGCTATATCTCGATTTACCAGTGGTATATATAAGGTTAAAGTTTCTTCTCTTGATGCTGAGATTTTAGCTTGTATATATACCCTTGAGAAATTTAAAATTTTTATTTATAATATTCCAGAATTTACTTTACGAACTGATTGTAATGCTATTGTTTCCTTTTATCATAAATTATCTTCTAAAAAATTATCTATTATGCGTTGGATAATGTTTGTTGATTATTTAACACAGATAGGAACAGAAGTTAATCTTGAACATATTAAAGGAAAAGATAATACAGGAGCTGATAAGTTATCCCGTATTCTTTCCTCACAGTCTTTCCAGTCTACTAATGGATAAACCACAGTCCTCTATCAAGCTATTATTGGTCAAATGGAAATAGATCTGACCTATAATAAAGGTTTAGTCTATCCTGTTCCTGATATTCAGATGTTAACAGAAGATTTTGCCAATCATTTCTAGATTATTGTGCAAACTAAAGGATACGAAAATATGACTTCTGGAACAGCAAATTTAGCCATCACTAAAGCCCTAGTAGGACGAATAGGCATTCGCATCTTGAATATTTTCAACAGCAACAGTTTTCGTTTACGCAAGTATTATATAGAATAGAAATTTTATTTGCTAAAATCGAAAAACTTGAAAAACAGGTGATGAAATTAGAAAAATATATAACTAGCATGTAATGAATCCAGATTTAGATTTTAATTTACGCCGTAATTTGGTAAATAATCTCAGTACTATATCTATTACTCCAAGTTCAATAGCATCTCTTAGAACTTTGCTTAAACAGGAAATTACTAGTCTTAAGCAACGCAGAACAGCTTTATCTTTACCTTTAAATTCTATGACTTTACATAGTTTTGAAATCCTTACGCTTCGTATTTCGTTACTTAGACAGTTAAAAGTTTGGTGTGACTGTATGATTACAGCTTATAATAATGGAACAACAGCTTATTAGTTTTATTTAACGCTTTAATAATTTTGATTTCTCAAATCCGAATCATAATCAACAGCTTATTACTCGTTTAGAAAGGCTCCAACTTTATATTACAACTTCTCATCTTAATCATAGTGATCTTTCTGATCCACAGGCTTATAGAAAAACTTTAGCCCTTATTTCTAAGTTAATTAGTTTATTTCATGAGCAATAATCATTTAGATTATCTCAAAGCCATAGAGACAGTCGATAACACTTATCCACCTGCTACCGGATTTAGTTTAAATACTGCTGCGACAACAACAGAAATTTTTATGGAAATACTGGACATCAAACGACTTTCATATCTAAATCTTGAATATAGTACGGGAAAGGAAAGGCGTACGATAGATAACGTACCAATATATTGTTTTTCAGAAAATCAACATAAAACATCGGTTTCATTCTGAAAATACTCATCTGAATCTACTTTCTGATCTTTGTTATCTTATCTTATTTCACTCTCATAACGATCAAAGCTCTTTACAACTTATTTACCAGTCTTTAGAACAAAAACTTTCTGAACAAAAGAAACAGTTTCATCTTTTACATTTTTAGGTGTTTAATATGCTGTGAAATATTATCAGAAAAGATAAGAATATCATCAATGTATGTTACGATAAAAGAATCATGCTGTAGAAAAATGTTATCCATTTTTCGCTGAAAAATAGCTGGGGCATTTTTTAGGCCAAAGGGCATTACTAGCCATTCAAAATGTCCTAAAGGAGAAGTTGCTGGTCCAAAAACTGGTGTTCCAGTAGTGCTAGAGGAAGAAGGGGGAACATTGACAGAACTACTAACATCCGCCATTAATGATGGGAAAGGGTTTTCTTCAAAGTCATTAGCAATTTCTAAGATATCTAGAGGTATTTTAAATTATGCCAGAAATTATATTCCAAACCTTAGTAAATACACTGCACCTTTATATTCTAAATGTTCGTTACATGGAGAACGAAGATTTAACAGTCAAGATTGGAATTTAATCAATAAAATAAAGGAAATAATTCGCAATCTACCAGCATTAGAATTACCACCTCACCAGTCCTATATTATTATTGAATGTGATGGATCCCTTGATGGATGGGGATTCAAACCACACCCATCAGCCGTAGTCTTCTTATCACCACAGATAACCAAATTACCACAGACAATCTTCTCTCTGAAGAATTTTCTCTTTTCTATTACAATTTAGGTCGTCTTACAGATTTTCATTCCGTGAAATCAAAAAAATATTTGCCTAAATCGAACTCCCGGGCCAAAAGTTATGGTTGTGCGAAGTTTTGTTTGGTCGCTTTAGTTAAGTTTTATACCCCGAAAACTTTTAATGGCCATAACTTTTCACTCGGGTGTCCGATTTAGGTGAATTTTATTTTTATTCTATATATTTTCTCGGGATCTATGTGACTAAACAGGAAAAATCATAAAAAACCAAATAAAAATATCGTCACCAAAACTGTGCGCGGCAATGACTTTCTGCCCGCATGTCCGATTTAGGCGATTTCTATTTGGTTGTTTTGGTTTTTTTCAGTTTAGCCACGTAGATCTAAAAAAAAAATACATGAAATCAAAAAAATTTCGCGTAAATTGTACACCAGAGCAAAAAGTTACGGCCGCGCGTAGTTTTACTACCAAATTTTTGTTTTGATTTATTCTGTTTTTTACTATTTGCTCACGTACATCGCGAAAAAATACGTTAAATCAAAAAAACAATTTTCCTAAATCAGAAACCTAGGCAGAAAGATATGGCCGTGCGAAGTTTTGTTCGGTCGCTTTAGTTAAGTTTTATACCCCGAAAACTTTGAATGGCCATAACTTTTTGCTTGGATGTCCGATTTAAGGGAATTTTATTTTTGTTCCATATATTTTTTCGAGATCTATGCGACTAAACTAAAAAATTCAGAAAAACCAATGAAAAATATCGTAACCGAAACTGTGCGCGGCCATAGCTTTCTGCCCACGTGTCCGCTTTAGGCCATTTTTGTTTGGTTTTCTTTTTTTTTAGTTTAACCACATAGATCTTAAAAAAATACATGAAATCAAAAAATTTCGCGTAAATCGTACACTAGAGCAGAAAGTTACGGCCGCGTGCAGTTTTACTACCAAATTTTTGTTTTGGTTTATTCTATTTTTTACTATTTGCTCACGCAGGTCACGAAAAAATATGTGAAATCAGAAAACAAATTTTCCTAAATCAGTAACCCGGGCAGAAAGTTATGGCCGTGCGATGTTTTGTTCGATCGCTTTAGCTAGGTTTTATACCCCAAAAACTTTGAATGGCCATAACTTTTCGCTCGGATGTCCGATTTAAGGGAATTTTATTTTTGTTCCATATATTTTTTCGAGATCTATGCGACCAAACTGAAAAATTCAGAAAAACCAATGAAAAATATCGTAACCGAAACTGTGCGCGGCCATAACTTTCTACCCGCGTGTCTGGTTTAGGCCATTTTTGTTTGGTTGTTTTGGTTTTTTTTTTAGTTTAGCCACATAGATCTTAAAAAAACACATGAAATCAAAAAACTTTTGCGTAAATCGTACACCTGAGCAAAAAGTTACGGCCGCGCGCAGTTTTACTACCAAATTTTTATTTTGGTTTATTCTGTTTTTTACTATTTGCTCACGTAGATCGCGAAAATTACGTGAAATCAAAAAAAAAATTTTCCTAAATCAGAAACCCGGAAAGAAGGTTATGGTCGTGCGAAGTTTCGTTTGGTCGCGTTAGTTAAGTTTTATACCCCGAAAACTTTGAATGGCCATAACTTTTCGCTCGGGTGTCCGATTTAACGGAATTTTATTTTTATTCCATATATTTTTTCAAGATCTATGCCACTAAACTGAAAAAATCAGAAAAAACCAATAAAAAAGTCACCAAAACTGTGCGTAGCCATAACTTTCTGTCCACGTGTCCGGTTTAGGCGATTTCTGTTTGAATGGCCATAACTTTTCGCTTGGGTGACCAATTTAGCTATATTTTATTTGTATTCCATGTGTTTTTTTGAGATCTATGCGACTGAACTGAAAAAATTAGAAAAATCTAATAAAAAAATATCGGCACGAAAACTACGCGCGGCCATAACTTTCTGCCCGCGTGTCCGATTTAGGCGATTTTTGTTTGGATTTTTCAATTTTCCTCAGTTTAATCACATAGATCTCGAAAAAATACACGAATTCAAAAATAAATTCGCCTAAATCAAACACCTGGGTAGAAAATTATGGTCGCTTGCAGTTTTGTTGCCAAATTTTTGTTTAAGTTTTTTCCCTTTTTTTCTATTTGGTCATGTCGATCTAAAAAAAATACGCGAAATCAAAAAAAAATTTGCCCAAATTGGACTCCTGGGCTAAAAGTTATGGCTGTGCGAAATTTTACTTGGTCACTTTACTTAAGCTTTATGCCTCGAAAATTTTGAATGGCTACAGCTTTTCGCTCGGCTGTACGGTTTAGGTGATTTTTTTTTTTATTCCATATATTTTTTCGAGAACTATGCGACCAAACAGAAAAAATCAAAAAAAAAACCAAAGAAAAATATCGACGCCAAACCTGTGCGCGGCCGTAGCTTTCTGCCTGCGTGTCCGATTTAGGTGATTTCTCCTCTGTTTTTTCAGTTTTTTTCAGTTTAGTCACATAGATCTCGAAAAAATACACTAAATCAAAACAAAATTAGCCTAAATCAGACACCAGGGCTGAAAGTTTTGGCTCGCGCAGTTTTGCTACCGAGTTTTTGTTATGGTTTTTCTACTTTTTTTCTATTTGGTCATGTAGATATCGAAAAAATACGTGAAATCAAAAAACAAATTGCATAAATCCGACTCCCGGGCTAAAAGTTATGGCCGTGCGAAGTTTTGTTTGGTCGCTTTAGTTAAGTTTTATACCCCGAAAACTT
>JAVXUM010007642.1:0-10333 GCA_035590655.1 Pouteria glomerata | reverse complement strand
TACATATTATTGTGAAGTGTCGTGAGCACACGTATTTAGTGCTCACGCCCCTACAAATACCATTGCAGGACCCACACGGGGGAGACCAGAGGAGCCTTGAGTATCGCTAGGTGATTTTACAGAGGACGCCATAAAAGTTGCTAATATTTGTAATTTGATAAATGTAAAAGCTTATGCATTTGTTGGTTATGGTTTGCAAATGGCCTAAGGGCCGGTGATGTATATAAATTTGAGATATGGAGGTTGTGTATTATTTTATCTTTTGGAGATGTAATGGCCCTAAGGCCCGTATATTGAACTTATGCTTTTGAGTTGCCTCTAGATTCTTCAGTTTACTCTAGTTAGAGGATGAGAATGTATGATTTTGGTGGATGTTGAATTGAGAGATTGAATGTTATGCACATGTTTATATATGACAGGTCCAGGTTGAAACCCTTTAGTTCATTATTTAAGAGGGGAGATTTTGTGGGCCCATTAAGTTACCGCAATGTTGCTCTAATGTCGTTAAATCGATTCTCATGTTATGTATGTCTTTCACTCACCTCCAAGTCCCCGGACTCGGAGCGTGACAATAAATACATTAAATTTTGTAGTTAAAAATTTTAATTTTTTTTAAAATTTATTATTACTACTTTTGTTTTTAATTAGGTAAGTACAATCACTAATTATTGATCTAATAGGCAATTTGTCTCCTTCATTTGATATTTTCTATTTTGTTTTCTTGCCATCTCATTTTCGTCGAATTTTCCACTGTATTTTTAATATAAAAGAATAGCATTTGTCATATATAACCTCCGATCAATATATGTATATAAACTCCACTACACTAAAAAACATGAGAACGTGGTTCAAAAACATTATTCAGAACACTTTGCCATGAACTCTGCAAAACTCATCTTCGAATGGGTTCCATTGTCTTTTCTGATCCTCACATCCTTTGTTTCCTCCTCATCATCTCATAAGATCATTCCAAGACTTAGTATACAACTAGATACCATCCTTCGAGACCCATCTGAAACCTCAAAAGCATCTGTTTCAGATGATTTTGAAACTTTCTTCTACAATCAGACGTTGGATCATTTCAACTACAGGCCTGAAAGTTACACCACCTTTCAACAAAGATATGTGGTGAATTTTAAGTACTGGGGTGGTGCAAATACAAGCTCACCAATCCTCGCTTACCTTGGTGCTGAGGCTCCCTTGGATGATGATCTATCCACTATTGGATTTCTCCCTGATAATGCCGCCCAGTTTAAAGCTCTACTGGTTTATATAGAGGTACGGTCCAAATTTGGAATCACTCCAGTAACCCGAGGTAGATCACGTCACCTCTACTCATGCCCAGCATAGTTCTATGGTGGGAATGTCATGCTGGAATTCATATTCATTTGTATTTATATTTAGAGCAATACTCTATCACAAGAATTTTTTTTGCAGATTTTAAACTAAACTAATACATATGACATGATTGTGAAATTATTATTTTGCACCGAACCGTTATGTAATATAATGTACTTTTATTATAGCAATACTACTCCCGCATCATTCTTGTCTATTTTTGGTTAAAAAATTATGTAAATATTTTAAAATTTAATAGTTTTTATTAAGTAATTAATTTACTTCAAAATTGGATTATATTGTTAAGACTTTCGAATTAACTTATTTATGTGGTATCATATTTGTTTTTTTATTTCAATAATTATGTTCTTGTATTGTTAACAGTATCATCTTACATTAGAACATGTTTTTGGTTATGATTGGCTGGGAGGATTGGATAATTAGAGATAAAAAAAATATAATAAGATAATATATGAAATTAGATATATAATATTAATTATTATTATTTTTTATGTAAGACTATTTTTTTAGTATTTAATTAGTAAAGTATAAAATAAGATGAGATATTTATAATTTGATAAGAAACATGAAAAAAAAATTTTGTACCTTTAAATTTTGATAGAAAATTAATCTTGGCTATAGAAACACATAATAGCACATCCTGTGGAATCTAAACCATATTCGGTGTCCTTTTTTTTTTTTGTTTTTTTTGTTTTTTTGTACCTAACATGAGACGTATTGATAATAAACTGACTCATGCTGATGCTGCAGATAAGTGAAAAAAAAAGGTGAGTCTCACGTATTGATAATTCAATCTCTCATCCCATATGCCATAAACAAACATAACATTTTCTCTTACAAATTTGGATTCGTTGGATTTTGTGGATGAATAGTTGAACCAATTTAATCCAAATGTTAATTGGGACATTTGGTGTTATTTTTAAATTCTAATGAAAATATATATATATATTTTTTCACTTATCTGCAGCATCGATTCTATGGAAAGTCAATTCCATTTGGAACATTAGAAGAAACCGTGAAAAATGAGAGTCTTAGGGGTTATTTCAACTCGGCTCAAGCAATAGCAGATTATGCTGAGGTGCTTTTATTCCTTAAGGAAAAATTGTCAGCAGAGCGTTCTCCAATTATCGTTGTTGGAGGATCTTACGGGGGAAGTAAGTCTAAAAAAAACCCTTGTTCATTATAACTTGGTATATCAATCTGCCTACCAGTTTATCTTATATATATAGACACTAATAATAACGTGTGTCTACAATAAATTGAATAAAATTAGTATTAATTTTTTTTTTTTTTTTTTATAGTTGAAACTTGGGACAAAAAATGGGTCTGGCCCTTCCTCGAATCCCGTGCATAGCGGGAGTTTATACACCGGACTACTCTTTTTAAACTTGGGACAAAAAATTTAAATTGAAAAAATTATGATAATTCATAGGTTTTAATTTTTTTTTTCTAATACTTCAAGCCTTAGCTAGTAGTTATTATATCTTTCTATCTCTCTCTCTCCAATTAATTTTTGATAAATACCATAAAAAAATATATAAATTATAGTACTGTAATTTGGAAGTTTTAACTTCTTACAAATTATAAACGAGCAGAATTTAAGTTGTTAGTCTTAATTTGCATATGATTTCCACTCTTGTAATATGATGAAATTTAAAATAGCTAAACTATTTTGTAAGATAGATGATAGTAGGGTCCACTAAAATAAGAATTGAGCAGTAAATTAAAAATATAAAAATAATCTCATTCGTTGAGTAAAAAAAAAAAAAAAAAAAAAATTATTAACTGTTGAATGTTAATTTGTGAAAAAAATATTTTAAAAAATCGTTCGATATCATTATATAGATATTTGTTGAAGTTTTAAAAATAATATTGCAGTGTTAGCTTCATGGTTTCGGCTAAAGTATCCCCACATTGCAATTGGAGCTCTGGCCTCATCAGCTCCCATTCTTTACTTTGATGATATCACCCCACAGAATGGGTACTACTCTATTGTCACCAAGGATTTCAAAGTATGGATACTTTTGGACCTAAAACAGTTTTCACATTTGAATTGTTCGGAAACATTTAAAAGATAAATAAAAAAAATGAAGGATTAACAGGTATATATATTATATGTATAATGATGTGATGCAGGAGGTTAGTCAGAGTTGCTACAAAACAATACAGGAATCGTGGTCTGAAATTGATCAAGTTGCTTCCAAGCCCAATGGTCTCTCAACCCTGAGTCAAAAATTTAAGACTTGCGAGTAAGTCTTATGTGTATGCTTTTAATTTTTTTTTTCTTTTGGCCGGGTAAAATACACTTAGCACCATTGTATTTTTTTACTAACTATCTATTTAATTACATTTACTTTCAGTTGTGTTACTTTACCCTTCATGTATTTGATTGAGTTACAATGTTCACCTTCCATTCAATTTTGTCAGAAATATTGTCCTTTATAATTTGATGAAGAAGCCATATTAGATCTGAATCAATATATTGCAGTGACATAATTGAAAGTGTAGATCTTGAAAGTAAGATTGATGATAAAAAAAAAAAATGTGCTAAGTATTTTACCCCTTTTTTAAAAGTCTTATAACATCTCTATCTTTTTCAGGAGGTTGAACACATCTTTTGAGCTCAAGGATTACTTGGAGTCAGTGTATACCACTGCAGCTCAATACAATGATCCACCAACATATCCAGTCACTATGATCTGTGGTGGCATAGATGGATCAGCATCGAAGGAAACTGATGTCCTCAGCCAGATTTTTGCAGGTGTAGTTGCCTATGAAGGAAAGAGTTCATGCTATGATACAGGCGAATACGATTATCCTACCCAAACAAATGTGGGTTATAAGTGGCAAGTAAGTTATATATGTTTCCACTATGAAAATTCTACTAGAAGAATTTATTAGAAAAATTCGCAAGTACGATATGAAAATCAGTAGTTTGTTAATTAGTCTAGATATTATGCAGTGGTAGACCTAAAATTTTATGGCACCGGGGTCAAGTCACCAAGCATCTACAACGCAATGAAACCAGAGAAAGAGAGAGGGGGGGTTTGAAAAAGTGAGACTGAAAAGTTGAAAAGATAGACAGGTATTGGATAGAAAATGGCAAAAACTTGTAATCTAATTAAGATAATTGGACAAAATATTTGGGGCATATATTCCCTAGAGTAAATTTACAAAAACATCCCAAAGTATACTACTCTTTGTAAAAATTTTAAAGTGAGTGGGATTAGTGAACTTCCCTTATCAATAAGTGTGCCCGCCCCTGATATTATGTCCAATATTAGTATTTTATTTTGAGTTATAAATGTAATTTATCATAAGTTTACAAGAATTTTTGATACATATTTACTAATTTAAGTACTTTCAATCTCCCAGACATGCAGTGAGATGGTGATGCCCATTGGCCGTGGAGTCAATGAGACTATGTTCCCTCCAAGACCTTTCAATCTAAGTAGGTTCACTGAGGACTGCAAAAGCTTATATGGTGTCTCACCCCGGCCTCATTGGATCACAACCTATTATGGAGGCCATGTAAAATTTCCTATTAAAATACTTTATAAGTTTTATTTACATTTATTCCCCAAATACTTCTAACGTTATTTATCAAGTATCAAAACTTATATCGCATAATGATGATTATATATATACACACCACATTACAGGATATAAAAACGGTTCTCCGTAGGTTTGCCAGCAACATCATTTTCTCTAATGGACTGAGAGATCCGTATAGTAGTGGAGGGTAAGCAACATATTCATTTTGAGTTGGTTTGCTATATGTAGATTTAGTTTCTTTTGCTTGACAAACAAACTTATATATAAATATTTATATATTAACCTAGTTTTATTTGATTTCATAAATTTGACCCTAGGATATTGGAGGACATATCAGACAGTGTTCTTGCAGTTTATACAGTTAATGGTATGTGATTGAGTATTCTTATCATCCAAACCGTTGGATTTATTCTGCATATTCAAATAGTGCCTTTAAACTTGTACAAGATCGTTGTAGATTTTTACACTCTTTATTAATTAATTTGCTTTAGATGGGTTAATATGGTATCAAAGTTTTTTTTTTTTTTTTGAAACGGGTATCAAAGTTAAATCTAAGATGTCTCACACCCTTTTTCCTCTCAAATTTCTACATGTTTACTTCTTGTCCTAAATGCAGAGGTCTTCAAATCTCTTTATGCGAGTAGCAGTCACATGTAAAAGGATATGTTAATATTAACTTATCCTTGCTTGATTGCATTTATAAAATATTGTCTTCCAAACTAGTATAAAATCTTGATAATGGGCCTTTCTACTTTTGGTCAATTACTTTAGATCAAGCTAGTTCTCTTTAATATTTGAATTCACGATGAATTTTTGTTGAATTCTCAAATGAGAAATGCTATATATAACGATTGAAATACATTGAACCATTCCCTAAAATCTTGATAGACATATTTTATGCTTAGCATCATTTTGCAAAATTATATTCAAAAAATATTTTTTTTATGACAAATTTACTTTGATAAATGCTATAACAACACTCGAAGTTTAATATTTTTTAAAAATTGATGCTATCGCTATCACTTTCACTTTACTTTCAAATTATGTGACGAGGGCTGCTTTTATGATTGTTATAATTCAACAGACATCCAACACTGAAATTCCTGTAAACTAATTACTCATATGTGTTCTAAATTACCATAATTTTAAAATTTTCAGGATCCCATTGCTTGGATATTATTAAAGTAAGGAAAAGTCCACAGTGGCTGATCACTCAAAGGAAGAGAGAGATCAAAATCATCCAAGGGTGGATCAAACAGTATTATGCTGACCTTCTTTAGTCCAAAAAATAAGTTAATAATTTTGTGGACGTCCATTCCATAGTTCTCCAAGAAATTAACTGCTTGAAAGATTAGAACCACAGTTATCTTATCTCTTCCACTTAATCATTATCATTGCATGGAAATAATTCTATTAAAAATACAATAAAATGTTAGATATTTTTAAATAATTTGTAGTATGTGGATGGCTTGTATTGGGATACAAAGATATGATGTGTATATATATTCTGTGATGAATTTCATGCATATCTGAATAACTCATAGTATTCAGATATTATTTAAATAGAACTATGTTATATTTGAGTGAATGTATTTGGATAACTTATAGTGATAGATATTAGGTGATAATAATAATAATAATTCATTTAATTATTATTTATTATGATTCTTATTTTTTCCATACACGTCTATCTATCACGGCTGATTATCTCTGCTCTAACATATGCATCTGTTCCAACAGATACAATACTTTAGTAGATATAATTGTCAGTAACTTATCTAGTAGATATAATTCTTTTAAGAGATATAACTGTCTACTACGTATCCATTCTATCTGATAAATACAACTCTCCATTGTAGTTGTATCAGTTAGATTGGAAACAGATTAATAGATCAACATTGATTTTTGTTTTGCTGTAGAAAAATAAAAAACCTTTTCACATACGACTCCATTACAATATGAATGTTTTTTTTTGCCTTGATTTCACAAGTGTAATCAAGCGCTTCATTTTATCATAAAATGGAATTCGCATGTAACCTTTGTTGCACTGTATAAGGGTGAATTTTCACTCTAAAGAAAGTGGCATTGATACACGACTTAAAGCAAATCCTATAGTCCTGATTATCTATAAGATTCTGATTCTAATAATCTTAAGGCAAAATTTAAAGAAAGCAACCATGGTAGAAAAGCTAAAGGATTTTACTTCTAATTTTGTCAAACTTGAACATTTTGGTGGAGAAAATTTCATACGCTGGCAAAAATAAGTGCACTTTTTGTTGGTGACACTATAAATGGTTTATGTCTTAAACTCTCTAAAACCTATTGAAACTAAAAATGAAACGCCATCTGATTTAAGGAAAAAAAAAATGAGAGACTGATGATGAAATATGTAGGGAACATATTTTGAATGCAATGAATGATTCTTTATTTGATATCTACCATAGTATTTTTATTGCAAAAGAACTCTGGGACAAATTAGTGACAAAAAATATGTAAGAGGATACAACCAGGAAGAAATTTCTTGTCTCAAAATTTAATAATTTTAAAATGGTTAATGGTAGGTCTGTTATGGAACAATTTGCTGAAATTGAAAGAATGTTAAATAATTTTTCACAACACAAAATGCACATAGATGAAACTATTGTTATCAGTTCTAAAATTGATAAATTACCCCCTTCTTGAAAAGATTTCAAAAGAAGCATTAAACATAAAAAGAAAGATATTGCTCTTGATAATCTTGCCAACTATCTTTGTGTTGAAGAGCAATTTTGTTTGTAGGATGAGAGTAAAGAATCTTATATTTCAAATGTGCACGTGGTTGAAGAACGGCAGTTTGACAAAACCTCAAATAAAAGGAAGAATCTATCCCATGATAAATCACAAAATAAAATTTTGAAGGAAAAGGTAAATGTTTTTTCTGTCAAAAGGAAGGTCAATACAAATCTGAATGCTTTCTTCTTAAAAAGATGAAAGATAAACAAAGATCCTCAAGTGGAGCAAATAAAGAAGATAAACAAGGATCCTCAAGTGGAGCAAATAAAAAATCTTACTACAATGATTTCTAAAATCAATTTACTTAAGGATGACTATGCTTGGTGGGTTGGTTCTAGTGCTACCCAATATGTTTGCGAAAGCAAGAATTTCTTTAAAACCATAAAACTTGTTGATGATTGTATTGTTTTATTCATGGGAAACTCAACCACTACTTTTGTTTTTGGAGTTGGAGACGTGGAACTAAAGTTTACTTCTAGCACAATTTTAACTCTTACAAACGTATTTTATGTACTAGAAGTTAGGAAGAATTTAGTTTTATGTCATCTATTAAGCAAGTTTGGATTAAAACTTGTCCTTGACGTTGATAAGTTTGTATTGTCAAAGGGTGGTATATTTTTGGGTAAGGGTTATCTTTGTGATAGTATGTTCAAACTGAATGTTGATAATATTATTATTATTATTTTTATTTACATGATTGAGCCCTATTTTCTTGGGCATTACAAATTAGGACGTGTAAATTTTAAATGGATGTATGATATGATTAAAATGAATTCAATACCATATTTTGAAAAATCAATACATGTAATTAACTAAAATAACTAGAATTCCTTTTCCTAAAGTTAATAAAACATCAAAGATGCTTGATCTTATTAATAGTGATGTGTGTGATACGCATTCTACTCCAACATTAGGTTGAAAGAAATACTTTGTCATTTTATAGATGGTTACATAAGATTTTACCATATCTACTTGTTACGTTATAAAGATGTTGGTTATCCTTCAGTTTTAGAAGGATATACTTATGCTAGTTGAATTATCTATAAAGATAATCATACATCAACTACTAGGTGGATATCTATGCTTGACAGAGGTACAGTCTCTTGGGGTTTCAAGAAACAATCCACTATGACTGCAGAATTTATTGCTTTAGCCTTAGCAAGTAAATAAGCTAAATAGCTAAGAGATTAGCTTTATGACTAAAACCCATTGTACTTATTTTCTATATTGTGTGACAATGTAGCAACATTTACAGTAATAATACAATTACAGTAATGGTGGCAAATATCAATAACGATTTTAAATAAATTAATTTATTTTTTAACGGTCTGTTTAACGGTTTTAAATTTGTTATAATTTTTTATTTTTTGAATACATATAATATATTATGATGAATTAATGAAACCTATGCTAAAATTCATAGGTAAATTTATTAAATTTAAACAATTTGACATAAACAAATACTAGTTTCAAACTCATAAATGCAAAGCATGCAACGTGACGGTTTTGGTTGCTTCAATATTGCATGCTATTTGCTAAATGTAACCACACGGTTGGAACTGTCACTGACTTTTATTCATTTACATTCGAGTTTTCAATTGACATACATGAAAGTAAATTATTAATTTTATTATTACTGAGCTTGGGATGAACGATAAAAACTAGAAGTTTCTAAAATTTTATCCACAGAAAATTTTCTCTACATCGAATTACAGAAGGGAAACATGGGCTACAATTGGTGAGGCTTGAGGCTCGAACTCAGGCATGAGCTGGGTGTCCTACCACCGGACCATCCCATTTGCCTAACTATGAAAAAATGTTAAATAAATAGAATAGTATCACTGATTTTTATATCTCTCCAGCATTTTAATAGAATTTAATAAAATTATTTAACTACATGAATGCGTGGTTAGCCTGGTGATTGGGCGCTTGTACACCTCGTCATGTCTTAGGCCAAGCAACAACCCAACTTTCTCCCTCCCCTTAGCTTTTTAAGTGCAAATGCAAACTAGTCGAGTCGAATTG
The DNA here is from genome assembly GCA_035590655.1 of Pouteria glomerata. NCBI lineage: Eukaryota > Viridiplantae > Streptophyta > Magnoliopsida > Ericales > Sapotaceae > Pouteria > Pouteria glomerata. The sequence continues at coordinate 622 of JAVXUM010007642.1, read as the reverse complement.
AATTCCAAACAAATATTTAGATTTATTTGTTAAATTAATTAAAACTCAAATTTTTATGTAAGTGCTTCTTTGTTGGATTAATTAGTGAGTTCTTGTTCGAGCTAAATATGTTTGCGAGCTTGCAATTGAGTCTATTAATGAACACATTTGACAAACAAATAGGCTTTTCAAAATTAAATTAACAATCAATTTGTAAATAGACAAATAGTAATTCATAACAAATCTAAATTATTAATATGAAATTAGGTAAAATCTATATAGAAGTGATTTTAGATAATTTAATTAGTAGTAGACTCTCAACTACTTAAAAAGATTATTACATTTACCAGTTACAAAAATTAGTACGTTTATAAATAATGAACAAGTTTATTTATAAATTTTACTGAGTTGAGCTCATCTCTTATATTTGAGTTCTGATAGTTTATTTATCAGAGTAGAAAAATAAGTTTAAATTTGTTTATTAACCATATTGAATAAATAAAAATGAATTCAATCGCAAATAATTAATTGGACGTTGGACACTTAGTTTGTTGGCAACGAAATAAAATCTTCCAACTTTGGTTTTTAGCCCTTTTTTTTTTTTTTTTTTTTTTTTTTTTTTTGTTTTATTGCAAGTAAATAA
>JAVXUM010007605.1:0-10335 GCA_035590655.1 Pouteria glomerata | reverse complement strand
TGTGGGTCCACACGTAACTGGTGTGCTAGCTCTGATAGTTTAGTTGGGTTTACATGTTATGAATGTTTCACTCTCACTCCCTGGGTCCTCGGACTCGGGGCGTGACAGTTTGTGGGGCTATTTGAGTCTTAGTTGACTTACCGGGTTGATGTTTAGGTTGAATTTTGGTAGTGGTTAAGTTTAGACTTGACATTCAAAAACTTAGAGCCTTGGGGTAAGCGTGCGTATGTAGGGGGTTTTCTCGTATACACGGCCTAGATTAGGCATGGGCTTATACATGGGCTATATCCTATTGTGCACACAACTTGTCTGGGTATTTCTCGTGCATACGACTCTTCTGTCAACCTTCTATATTGTCCATTGCCCATTCTTATTGCTTCTTATGGTCAGTCCAATAAGAAGCATTTCTTCCCTTTGAAGCACCTTAAATCACTAACCCTATTTCCTTGGTTTCTCTTTCTTTATAACCTTTATATGTGTGCGTGTTTATAAGGCATTTATAGAGAAATAGAGAGTTGTAAGGTAGAAAGTTAGAGAGAGAGAGAGAGAAAGAGCTAAGCTGAGCAAAGGTGGGTACTTAAGGGTGAGAACCGAATTTGGTTTAGGTGAGTTATGAGAATGTGTTGGCATTTTGGTGGTGGTCCCTTGGTGGTTGGTAGTAATTGAAGTAGGGTTATGATCGTATCCTATTCTAGTGCAACTCAAGTTCAGCTGGTGCTAGTTTTCTTTCTTCTCTAGTTTCCTCTCGACATAGTGTGTCCTTACACTTAAAAGTGTTACATGTGTAAGACCAAACATATAAAATACCAGTTTATGATATTATTGTGGGTTATAAGGATGATGATATAAATATGTATATAAATATAAAGATATAAGCATGTTGCCTGTGTTCATGGTGCTGATCATATAGTTCTAGTGGTTAGTTCTGGAAGTTGCTTTTACTTTTTAGAATGTTTTGAAACCTTGTGATATATGTAAGCTTGAATTGATGTGGAATAAATGGGTAAGGAATGGTTTAAGGTTTTAGTATTGAAGCTGAAAACCTAGAATTTGGGTTTTTTGATCTGAAATTAGGTGTGCACATAGACTGTGACCAATTGTGCCTGGAAGGGTAGGTCATGCACACAAGAATGGCATATCGTGCACTAAACGTGTCACACCCTAGATCTGGTGACCCGAGAGATGAGTGATAAACACATGTAACATTCAATATCTTACCCACTCCCTGATCAGAGTAAAGCAACATCCACATGATGAACCTACCAAAGCCAGGTCATTATATTAACATGTCTTCCAAACATAATAATTCACATAGGCCTTGTCGCCTTTACAACCCAAAAGAAAATATAACATCCTTTAAACAATATATTTACAACTCCAAAAGAATGTTTATTATCCGAAACACAAAGTCTTGAATGCCCTATGCATATGCACTTTTATTACTGCCCATGCACTCCCTTAATGACTCTGACTAGTGCCTGCAACAAAATTTGTAAGGGCGTGAGCACTGGTCCCCTTGTGCCCATGTAACTCTATAATAACATATATATAATGTAAAACAATATCTCTTACAATTACAATTTCTTTTATTCACATTAAGTATATGTATATCCATGTGTAATATGCATCACTAAATAACATAAGAAATTCTTATCAACATTAAGCATGATATTCACAACTTAACAAAACTTGTATATCAAATTCTTTAGTCACATATCCAACAATATCACCACACATTATCCAAAGATCACAACCATTAATCTAAAATTGACAACGTTTAAATCCATGCATAACACATTAAGTTTCAAACATTATTTTCATCCCACTCTTTAGTCCATCAATAAATCATTCGGGGTGATTACATAACACATATCGTCTTTTATGGGCCAACACCCAACGGAAACAATAAACCGAAAAGACACATATCGTCTTTTATGGGTCAACACCCAGCGGAAACGATAAACTGAAAACACAAGTATCATTTTTTATAGGTCAACACCCAACGGAAATGATAAACCGAAAATAACGTATTGTGGGCTACTAACCCACTGGCATGTACACCATAACCCTGTGCAGATTCCGGGGTTTTCAACCTGAGGATAATCTCACGACCCTTCCTATTTACTTTACTCCACACATTAACCATATCATTAACCATTCCATCACATTTATTTGGTTTCAAACAATTTCATATATTTCACATTTCTTGATTTCCAACAACACATATCCACAATCACATTTATCCATAAACTCAACAACATTACCATTTCATCAACACAATCATTTATCTATATAATTCAAATAACTATTAATGGATCATTTTATTAACATCATATCTTCATTATCATCAATGTCAAACAACATCACATAATAACTAATATCACAATTACACAATTTAATTCAATATGGTAAATAATCATGTTATGTCCCAATATCCCATCTCTCAACGTAATAATTATGTTAGTAAAGTTCAAATCAACTAGATTAACATATTAGTAATAGAGTATGAGCTAGCTAGGGATCAAATGAAGTAAACAGGCGAGATTTTCAAGTTTCTACAAGTACAGGCGCCCCACTTGGGTTCATGGACGCCTTACATAATTCATGGGCGTCCCACATGGATTCATGGGCGCCCCACACAAGCATGGGCGCCCTTCTGCTACACACAGAACAACTAAGTCTCATTTCGGGCTAAAATGTGAGTTTTTGGATTCCAAAACCCCCTCTAGTCCCATATATAATCAAAAAAATTGTTTCTAAGTGTTATTTGAGACCTATGGAACTCAAAATAATTAATCAAAATTCAATTCTAATCATCTATTTTCCAAAAATCAAAACCTTGTTCCATCCATTCCCATAAACAAACAAACAAACTTACATTTCTCTCTTTAATTCCTCTCTTTATGTTTCCAATCACCCAAATAATCATCCTAAGCATATTTTCTACCATTTCACATATTATATATGCTAAAACAAGTAAATAGATCCCCCTACCTCAACTCAAGCAAAGAAGAAACAAGAAAAAATAAAATGGTGTTCTTGGTCTCCCACTTTGAGCAACTCAACTCACACCGCTTCAACTCCTCCTTATTTGATCCAAATCAACCACAAATCACCTTCAAAAAGCATAACGTTTTAGTAAATACTAACATACAAACTTAGGGTTTAATATTTACTAATGAAACTCGCCATAGATGGAGCTCTTCCTTTGGTCTTCTTGGTTCCTTTTTCTTTTTACTGACTTTTCCTTCTTTCTTTCTTCTTCTTTCTTCTTCTTCGCTGATGGTTCTTATTCCCAACACTAATTTCTCTTTCTTTCTCTTTTCTCCTACTCACTCTTACATATATAAATAGTTTCTAAGTTTTTTCTGCAGATGGAAGAGCTTCACCATGTCTATAGCACGTCTAAAGGACAACCCAACGATTCCTTGCACTGTTCATGCCTTATTTTTTCTGACAGACCATTTCTATACAAGTGGGGTGTACCACATAGAGCCACGGGCATCCCACAAGGCCACGAGAGTCTCATCCTCATTCAGATAGGTGCCTACCAAGAACTAGAAACTTGGGTTCTTTGGGCCATTTCGTCGAATAGCTAGAAGAAGGCCACCACGGGCACCCCACCCCTTCACGTTTGCCCTTCAGGGTCATGAACAATGTCATGGGCACCCATTAGAGTCAAGGACACCCCTTTATTGTCACCTGAGCTAAAATGTCGATTTTTGCACAATTTGACATTTGTTTTTCAAAATTCGCGACCCTAAGGCATCCCTAATAACTAATACTACTTCATTAACACAATGTAACACCAAAAACATGTTCAAATTCATAAATTTACATTCATACTAAAATCAGAGATATCACATTCTCCCCTCTTTCAAAAACTTTCGTCCTCAAAATTTGATGCAACAGTATCAACACAATTCTAAGAAAACAATTACAAGTATCTTCTCCATTTCTCAATCTCATCATTTTATTTAAATTTGTTCAATATCATAATGCCTCTAACATAAACTAGATTTAAAAATCTATTCATTTACTAATGCTCAAATCACTCCATGAATTAATAAATCCTGGCAACTCAAATGCACTAATATTCTCACTTTTACTATGCCACTTTAATCCCCATAACAATTCCAATGGCTCGTTAAATAAATGGTAATAACATCCCATGTTTGGATCCCTACCTTAATAACACTAATCCACAACTTATATCTTATATCTCATATCAATATATATATACTTATCTGAGTTTCCACCGTGCCAAACACAATCACCTTCTAAATCAAAATATCTTCCTCAATAAATCAAACTTTATTACTTTCATCATATCATAATATTGATATCCCCTTATCCAAATTTCTACAACATCCTCACGCATATAATTTAGGATTCCTTTTTCCATCAATTACATCATCTTATTCATAACCACACTTCCTTTTTAGTAATCATTCTTTACACCAATTCATGTCAACGTACCAATGCATCCATTTACTACATGCATTCTACTATCCTTTGATCATATGGTCAGGTTATCAGAAATACACATACCTCCACTATAACTTATCTTTAACACATCTCCCCCATTTCTAAAACATTTCTGTCCACTCTTTTATATTATTTAACTTCTTCTAAGCCTTTCATCAAAATTCAATCAAATTTTCGCTTTCCGTTCTTGCCAACCACTTAATCAATCATTCTTAATTTATCATTTGTAGTAACTTTAACGTACTTCATATATCAAATCCTCTTGGCACCACTCATCTTATACAAGATTTTTTATTACTCCAAAAAAGTTACCTTTTCATTTTATTCTGGTTTCTCTACATATATCTAAATATGGAGTACTTAACTTTAATATCCACTCTCTTTTGACTGAAACCACGGGTCAATCTACCAAAATTACAACATAAGTCATCTAAGCTACATCAAAATTATGTCAACTTGTAGTCAATGTTAGCCATTACAATTCACCACAATTTCGTACTAATCACAATTTCTTACTAATCACAATTTCGTACTAATTATACTTAAATAGTTATTATCAGCTAATCAAAATTACGGGCCAAATTATGCCACAAACCTCTTATCTGATTCAACTTTGTAACTTTCCTTTATATTCATTCGTCTTTTCTTCCCAAATACTATTTCCATCTCAGTCTTTCCTTTCTTCATTTACCCGCATTAACTCTGTTAGCTTACCAAGTCTCTACTTCAACTTAATTACTTATATATTATGTCAATTCGATATTCACAACACACTTAATCCTGAAATAGAGAAACCATCAAATAAGATTTTGTAGGTCGAATATTTCTCTTCAAATTCCATTATTCCTTCTTTTCTCCACATTTAACTGTAACCGAATTTACTGATAAATTTTGAATCTTTATCTAACTACCAAACCAAACCTTTGTTCCATAGATGAAGTCTTCATCAAGTTAAACTCAATTAATCTTTACCTCCAGAAGTGATCATCTTTCCTTGGCTCAATATTCCCATATATACACATACGCCTCTTAAACCAATTAGCAATCCCATATTTAACTTACCAAAGTAAACATCGCTATTATTATAAGTTCCAATTTAGCCCACAATCAACCATAAGAAACTTTCTCATCCACTATTATTACTATTCCTCTTATTTCAGTTATAAACATATATATACACATGTCATGTCAACTTTATTCGAACCTCAACAATTAATTTTCCAGGATTAAAATTTCCACAAACGCTTAACACCTTATTAACTTAGAAACATACATATTTTTACCACTTACGTAAATAATAACTAAACACTCGGCTTATCAATCCATAAATAGTATTAGAGTACTAATCACCTATTTAGCATTCGCAAAACTCATAGTGTCATATTAGAACTTTCCCTTTAACTTACCTTCAATCAAGAGTATCCAAATCTTAAATCACTCTTATGTAAACCCCAGTAATTATCTTGACTAAAAACATACATAACAATCAGATAATCAAGGCCAAAATTTACAATCCTATATATCTAATCAAAAACTCTTTTTATTCACTATACAACAATTGCTTTGACTTGGCATAATCAAATAAATCAAGAAATTTATATTCTACCATTTAGTACCTAAACTTCCAAGGTTTAGCTTTTGCTCACCAAATCAATTATCAATTACTTGCTTTCAATTCACAAATATCATCTTATATTCCATTCCCTTATTTCTCTTAGTGCTGTCAAATTGCAACACAATCCCAAACAAATGCAACTTTCAGGTCTCTCTTGTCCAATCCATCAACATACTGCTATACACTTATCTCCTCCTTGGTCCAAATTACCCATTAACTATTATATTTTTATGCTCAACACTTTAACTAGCAATTTACAATACTACATTTTCTGATAAAGCTAATTTCAAGACTGGAATCACATAATCCTCTATCCATATTTTCATCAAGGCGTATCCCTAATATTTCAATGATAATTAAAATTATCAATTGAGCACCAACCCATCAAGTAAAACATCATAACTTTCAAAATCAAAAACTAGTCAGAGTATAATAATGCCTCTTAATCAAGGGGTTCGAAACACAGCACTTATAATTTAGGATGCAACAAATTAATTTAGCTATTCAGAAAAATAAAGTCAACAATGAGTATTATCAATACCATAACCTTTCTAATTATCAACAACGTAGCAATATAAAAGACATCTAAATTAGAAGAGAATTTCAGCATTTGAATGTGTTGATAACAACTAAAATTCAATAAAGCATAGAATTATCTATAATCAATCTCTTCCAAAACCTAAAATAGTTAAAATTCAACCCGCAAACTAGAAAGTTTAACAGATAATATTATCATTTTCAATTTCATCCAATTTTCTTATCCATAGATTTGTTCACTTGCCATATCTTTTCAACAAAAAATCCATTATCACATTTCATACAATCTCAAGTCACATCTTTTTCTTCATTTACAATTATACACACTTCATCGTCAAATGCAAGTGGACAACAGTTATCACAATCATCATCTTAACAATTTCATTTCATCAACCATATGATCAGATTACCATCATAGGAAATTAACATATCAATTGTAATTCTTATAATATTCATGCTATCGGGGTTTAAAAATATAACTTCATTTCATTATCACAAATTTCACACCCTTCTTTTAAACATCACATATCTTTACAAGTCCATCGAATATAATAAAAAAAATATGTATTAAATAGTATACGCTTAAAATTAAGAGATGCATATTAATAACCTCAAAATTAAAATATAATCGAGTGAATACATAAGTTTAAAATACTAGTAGCCTACTTTTTAGAAAATTATGTCCTTATTACCAATATCTGCATTCTAAGGGATCTTAAAATCCCAAACACTTTCTCAAGGACTTCACTGAATGCAACTTTAGAAATAAATAAACTTCTCAAACTTTACCTCACCCCATTGGCTATTACTTTGATCTTACTCAAATAATATTGAAAATTTTAGAATCACATTCTTGTAGTATTCCTTCCACTTATTTCATTGCATAATCTATTCATCTTATATAAATATTTGCCTCCGGCATTCTTATGCTCCCCTACATTTTAAACTATTCTACCATCATACTGGCCACATCAAGATTTCAATACTAAACCACTATAGCTGTTACTAAATTAAACATAACTACATCTCCTTCATATGATCTCAGCGATATCAATTTTTTTTATCATCAGATTAGTGTATACTAGGACATCATTTAAATTTTTTTTCCATAATCTTTCATAATATGGGGATTTACCCATTTTCTAGGTAAAATAATTAACATAAAGTTTCAATCAACCTATCACAAATTTCTACTTCTTCTTAAACCACTCAAACCTGTAAGTTCGTTACATCAAAGGTATCTTAAGTAAGTTATTAACAACAACTTATCAAGTCTATAAAATTTTAATCTCAAAACACTATCTTGGATATACTCAACTAAAGTACTAAACCATTTATAGGATCCTCATAATTATTCAACCACATATCATCTGACTCCTAATGCTATCTCAAATAACTGAATCCATAATATTTATTCTTAATACACACTAATTCTGTTCAAGTATCAATACTGGGTGAGTAACCTGTCCCCTTAATTATCATTTAAATTGACAACTTCAATTTCATTTAAAGCCTCAAACTTTTACCATTCATCTAAAAATGAATTACAAATGTCTTAGCACCACATACTGTATTAAATAAAATCATATCCTCTCAATAACTTAAATAAATTATGAACTTTCAAAACACACATATCATCCAAAAAAGTAAACTCAAAACTCTTTCTCATTCAACCTCTAACTAGTCACCTGAACACAAAGTTCTCTTAACACTTAATATCTTTTACCAAAGAAAATCACCTCATGACAACTCTGGGTTACAGTATTATTAGATAACCAATCATCTCTATTATATTGTAATAACAATAATAGTAAATCACCACTTATCAAATTTAGGTTCTCCACTACTACGATTTTTACTTCAGAATCATTCCATAATAACACATTCCTCAAAAATAAAATATAATCTTAACAGATTTACAGAATCATAACCGCAGACTCTCTAAGTTTCTTGGTCTTTAACTTACAAATTTCTTATTTTTTCCACAATCACTTCTATCCATTTTTCATAATGTCAGAACTACTATCTAAATATCTCTCAAACATGTACTTGGTCCTAAAGAGCCACCAATGGTTACATCATTTACTCACAGATCATCTTTACTTACTATTAGCTAGAGATGCTTCTTAAGCTTTTATGTCTCTAAATAACAAGATCACTAGTAACATTCTCAATTCTGACCATCCTCACTACAACTACACCACAAGATACCAATAAGCCCATCTCATAGCAACTAAATGTCAACCACATCACCCAACCAAGCAACATGCCACGCTAAACGCCCACTGTCTCATTGGTATTCTGACCTAGGCTTTGATACCATCCTGTCATGCCCCGGATTAGGTGACCTGAGGGGTGAGTGATAATCATACAATACATGCACTAACATCTAAGTTTCCCTGATCCGAGCAGCACAATATCCACATGGGGAACCCACAATATAAGTAAATTAAAGTAACCCAGACCTAGACCACAGCCAGGTCATCATGTCCAACATGTTTCCATCATTTATATATTATGTAAGCCTTATGGCTTTTACAACCTAAAAGAATATTTAACATAAATAGCAAAAATTAACTAATTCTTGAGTGAACTCAAGTGTGAGCACTTCTAACTCCGTCCCATGCACCCACCTAGTTCTCTTGGTTAGATCCTACAACAAAATCTATAGGGAAGTGAGCACTAGTCCTCTTGTGCCCATGTAATTTCAAAATAACATATATAGAATGTAAGATAAATATACTTTCTATTTACCTTTTTATCATCTAAAAATTTCAAAAGGTTCAAAACATGCATCTTATCTATATGTATATTAATTAGTACATATGTCTTTATCAAGTTCCAATGTCATAACCACAATCTATCAAATAATCAAACATCATAAACACCAAATTTCATACACAACATTAACATTTAACTTTCATTCACATAACTATCACACACATCATTAGGGGTTGGGTACGTCAAGCACATATTGTCTTTTATGGGTCCAGACCCAACAGAAACGATAAACTGACGTCATATTGTGGGCTACTAACCCACTGGCATGAACACCAAACCCTGCGCAGGTTCCGGGTCTTTCAACCCGAGGGTGAAACTTACGATCCTTCTTATTTTTCGTACCCCATCACGTCCCCAAACACATAACAAATCACTTAATCACATTTAATTCTCAGTTAACCTCACATGTTTTCCACAACTCAATCATATTTTAATTTGCCAAGCAACTCATCATTTATTCATGTAGCATTAAACTTATCATTACCTTTGAACACACAACAATTAACATAACTTCAATAACTAATGTAACAGTCACCCTCTATTTCAAGCTTACATAAAATTATGTTATATTCCAATATCCCGTCCCATAATATAATTAACATGTATTAAAGTTCAAATTAACTAGATTAATATGTTAGCAATAGCATATAGGTTGGTTAGGGAACAAACGAAGCAAACAGGTTCAATTCACAAGTTTCTGAAGCATCAGGGGCGGCCCACACAAACACGGGCGGCCCACATAGAGTCATGGGTGCCCCACAGAAGTCAGGGGTGCCTGTAATACCTTGAACTTTTAAGCACATATACTTAAAATTTTTGATGAGTTTTGAACTCAACTTGGAACCTAAGTTAAAGAACCTTCTTAGAACTTAAACCTAGCCCAAAGAAGGCAATATTTAGGTATCATAAAACCC
>JAVXUM010007596.1:0-10336 GCA_035590655.1 Pouteria glomerata | reverse complement strand
AATAAATTATAAAAAGAATTGCTTATATTACTTAATTTACCTAAAATGCAAATATACTTTGCCCAAACTTTCAACTACATTTTAAAATTAAAAGAAGATAAAAAGGGAGATAATAAATAAACATCACGACAAATATTAGACAAATAAACACGGCCCCATTCACAGACCTCGGCCATGCCAGTTCTGGATCTAGGTTTCCAAAGTTCGTACTTAAATGTTTAAAACTTTTATTTTATTTTTAAAAAGCTAGTTGACGTTTTGCATTTATAATAAATTTTCATGTATTGTAAAGAATAAAGCATAAAGTATCAAACTCGTAATAAATAATTAGTTGACTTTTATGTATTATTCAGCAAAACTAGAGTTGAATAAATATAATAGATAGCCACGTTGCCTGTTAATACTACAATAAATTAAAAATTTGAACTTTATACAATTATAAGATTGTGCACTGAAATCAAATTTATAATCAAAAAGTTCAAGGTGCAAATTGCAATTTATCTAAAATGAAATATATATAAAATCCTGGAAAAATAGAATTTGACAGATTAGGATCTGTTAATTTAATTAATTTCTATTTTATATGATTCTTGAGACTGTCGAGAGGGAGCAATTATTTAGTGCTCCTAAAATAATGCTAAATCCATGCAAGAATTATTTATCGTGGGATAATAAATTAAAGTTTTTACTTAAATTTTAGTGATAAAATATCATGAATTTAAAATTAGTAATGAGCCGAATAATGGTAATTCGTTAGTCTTAAGATAAATAAAAGTAAAAGTTTAAATGTGAATTTTATTGGTCGTTAATGTTTTGGAATGAAGCAGTGCCAAGCGTAATCAAATCAACCGCGGCTCCACAATAATAATCGTTTATTGCGGTGAGACTCACAGTAATATTAGTAATTACCCGTACATAAAGATACAAAAATATAGTTTGGTGTGTAAATAACTCAAATTTAAATTTATAAAACAAACCTACATAAAAATTATAAAAATAACTTATAAAAATAAAAATCACTAATCAAAACAAACTAATGTATTTATATAATATTTAATAAAGTTATAAAATTTTATTATTTATTACAAATATTAACACATTTTTTACAATACTAATTTAAAAACTTTTATACATAAAAAATATTCAAAAAAATATGAAAGAATAATGGATTATATTTTCATCTGATGTGACAAAAAAGAGAGTTAAAGTAAAGAAAAAAAGAAATAATCTTGACCATTGAATAAATTTAACATTTGAAAATATATAAATATCAAACTAATGAGTTATATTGTCACGCCCCTAACTTAATTTGTCCAGGACGGACGGTATAGGAAAATAGGGACTAATAATAAAATAATTAAAACCCTACACCAAGACCAAGTCATAACACGATAACATTCATCATAAGCAATTACATTCGTCCCTCATTCCCATGTTTAAATAAAATCATATAACATCTATCATCATAAAATTTCAAATCACATAATCAATGGGACCCACAATCCGGGTCGCACAAATACAATACTACAGTTTCGTACAATATAAAATATCCTCTAGGTTAAACCATTGGTCAACTTAACTCGGGATACTCACTGTCTTGCCTTCCTGTATCACCTGCAATGTAAATGGGATGAGTTAACTAGTCCAGTAGATAGGACAGTGCAAATGTGCACCAGTGTACATACATAACACATAATATATACATAACAACATAAGATTAATATGCATATCTCATACAATGAAATGAAATGAAATGCCACGTCCATGCATTATGTTTTTCCATCTACCCTCAACCTTATCCTAAGACGGGTGACACTTAGCAAGGCTTTCAGCCAATACACGCGCGGTCACCAAGCGTACCATTTCAGCGCTCATGGCAAACGCATATATATCTCATATTCCTGTGGAGAACCGAGTTACACCCCCACAGGTGTAAGACTTAGAGGCTCCGAATTACACCCCCTGGCCCTTTCACTAGTGAACCAAGTTACACCTCTAGTCGGGCATCCACCTATCTCAGGCAGGCATTCGCTATCTCAAGCAGGCAACCGGCTGCAGTCCGGGAAAGTATCAAATCCATAAATCTCATATTAACGTCCCAATTCTACATGACTAAGCTCTAGTCACGTTTTATAAAATCTGGGGATCTTCCGATGTTATAAAAACCTATTTTCTCAATTTAATCAAATCAATACATATATCACTCGTGCCTCGGCACGTCACAATCTATGGCACTCTCGGTCAATCCATACATATCATTTCCACCAGATGAAACCACCTTAATTCTAATGCACATGATATGCTCAATCATGGAATTAAACATTAATTCAATATAAAACATATTCACATCCATCTAACCCATGATTTGAAATCCATTTAACACTTATAAATTGCATATAAACATATTTGGGATCTCAAACAATCATTAGGGATTCAAAACTAACCAATCCACACAAAGTGGGTTTCGGCCGTCCGGACGTTACCTAGGCCCGTCCGGACGCCCGACGCGACTGTCCGGATGCCCGAGACCAGAAACACGGGTTGGGTTGTTCCACTTCAACCCAACCTCAAATCCATTCAATCCAAGTCCCGATTCAACCCAAACTCAACCAAAAAACACTCAAATACTTTCATATCACGTTTCTATAACTTTAATTTCAGAAATTACTCGAAAATATGTAAGATCCATCAACATTTATGCACATATATATACACAGAACTATATAAATATACATATATATATCACTTCTTCTACATCTCATTAAACCATGCATATATATACATCAAAACAATCCTTACGACGTTTAGAACTCAAATCTAAATCTCACCTACCTCGAATCTGAAGAGAAATGGAGAAAATCGAAGAAAACCGCTTTGAACTCCGAACTTCAAACTTCGATTTCTTCCTTCTCGCTTCAAATCTCGTGAAACGGAACGCCCCACGACGATCAACACGTCCAGATCTTCCTAGATTGACCAGCTTCCGGCCTTGAATCTCTCTCTCTCCTCTCTTCCATTTTCTCTTTTCTCTCTTCTCTCTTTCTCTCTGGTTTGGCCGAAGACCCAGCAAAAAAGAAAACTGAAGAAAGAAAATAAAAAGAAGAAAAGAAAAGAAAATATGCTCAGGCCCTTGGCCCACTTTGTCCAACCTAATATCACTTTGGGTTTAACCCCGCCCAGGAAAAATATGATAATCCATTTAAACTCAATTTAAATATTTTAGTTATCCAAATTAATACAAAAATATCCCAAATTAAAATACCGAGTGTTACACACTCCCACCCTTATAAAAATTTCATCCTCGAAATTTACAATACATTACTCAATCATAAAATAAAGATGAGTGTCTCACCCGCATTACCGATTTACGTTCCCAAGTGGATTCTTCGATTCCACGGTGTCGCCACAATACACGAACCAACGGGATGGTCTTGCCACGCAAAACCTATTCACGTCTGTCCTCAATCCGAACCGACAGATTCTTAATAGTCAGATCCTCCTCAATGTCCAATTCCTCCCAACTAATGATATGAGAAGGGTCGGGTAAATGCTTCCAGAGCATGGAAACATGAAACACATTGTGAATCCGAGCCAATTGTGGAAGAAGCGCCAACCTGTACGCCACCTTACCAATCCTTGTAATAATCTCAAAGGTTCCAATATATCTCGATGAAAGTTTTTTACGTTTCCCAAAATGAACAACACCTTGCCTCGGTGAAACTCTCAAAAATACATAATCACCGACTTGAAACTCCAACAGCCGCCTCTGTTTATCAGCATAACTCTTCTGTCTACTCTGGATCGTCAAAAGTCTCTATCAGATCACTTAAATCTTCTCTGATTCTTGTCTCACCAAATCAGGACCAACCGTTGTAGGTTCTCCAGGTTCAGCCCAACACAATGGAGATCTGCAAGGCCGTTCATACAAAGCTTTATAGGGAGCCATACCAATACTCGCTTGATAACTATTATTTTAAGCAAATTCAACTAATGGTAGATGGCTCTCCCAATTTTCTCCCAACGTCAGCACACAGGACCTCAACATATCCTCCAAAACCTGAATCGTCCGCTAAGATTGTCCATCCATCTGCGGATGAAACGCCGTACAAAAATATAGTTGAGTTCCCAGTACCTCCTGTAAACTCTACCAAAATTGAGCCATGAACACCGAATCTCAGTCAGACACAATCGACAGTGGTGTGCCATGCAACCGAATGAGCTCCTGAATATAGAGCTAACACCGCTCTTCCATAGAATCATTATTCCTCACGGGTAGAAAATGAGCCGACTTTGTCAATCGGTCCACAATTACCCAAATTGAATTATGCATTTTTTTAGTCCTCGGTAACCCCGTCACAAAGTCCATGGTCACGTGGTTCCACTTCCACTGTGCCACGGGCAATGGCTGTAACAACCCAGCCAGCCTCTAGTGCTTGGCCTTCACCTGCTAACAAGTCAGGCAACAAGACACAAATTTTGCCACATCCCGCTTCATACCGTTCCACCAATATTGTCGTCTCAAATTCTTATACATCTTGGTCCCTCTGGGATGCACAGCAAACCTCGAATGATGAAACTCCCAGAGTACTTCTCCTCTAATTCCATCCACATTAGGCACAAAAATATTATTCATAAGCTTCAAATGTCCTTCTGCGGATATACTCCAACTCTTTACTTCCTGTCCTGAAGATAGATAATATTTCATGTTCTGACAATACTGGTCCCTCTAGTGGGTTTCAATTACTCGTATCAATAACATCGACACCACTTGTAAATCATTTACACTGCAGTACGTAATGCCACCTTCATCGTCATCTTCCCACCAAAATTCAAATTTACCAACGTCTTCCTAAAGACACCATTGAGAATGAATCGTTGCTGCCGTCAATTTCTGTGACTTTCTGCTCAAAACATCAGCCACCACATTAGCCTTCCCTGGATGATAATGAAGACCAAAGTCATAATCCTCCAGGTACTCCATCCACCTTCTCTGCCTCATATTCAAATCACGTTGAGTGAACAAATACTTTAAACTCTTGTGATCTGAATACACATTAAACTGTTCCCTATACAGATAATGCCACCACGTCTTTAAGGCAAGAACCACTACGGCCAATTCCAAGTCTTGCGTAGGGTAATTCTTCTCACGCGACTTTAACTACCTAGACTCATACACCACCACCTGCTCATTTTACATCAATACGCACCCTAAACCTTCACGTGAAGTATCAAAATACACCGAATATCCCCCTTCACGTTCAGGTATTATCTACACTGGAGCCTCAGTTAACATCCTCTTCAATTCATTAAAAGCATGCTCGCAAGTATCATCCCATCCAAACTTCAACCCTTTTTGAGTCAACTGTGTCAATAGACCTGCCAACCGATATAAATCCTGAATAAAACGGTGGTAATAACCAGCCAAACCCAAGAAACTACAGATTTCAAAAATAGACCTCGGTCGCGTCCAATCTAACACAGCCGAAACTTTAGATGGATCCACTGCGATCCCTTGACCAGAAATTACATGTCCCAAAAACTTCACCTCAGACAACTAAAATTCATATTTGCTAACCTTAGCATACAACTTATGGTCCCAAAGTGTCTGTAAAACTGTACTGAAATGTTGCTCGTGTTCATGCTCATCACGAGAATAAATCAAAATATCGTCGCTGAACATAACCACAAACTAATCCAAAACTGGCCGAAAAACCCTATTCATCAAGTCCATAAATACTGCAGGAACATTCATCAACCCGAACGGCATAACCACAAATTCAAAATGACCATATCGGGTATGAAATGTAGTCTTGGGAATATCTTCTTCCTGAATCCTCAACTGATGGTATCCTAACCGAAGATCAATCTTGGACAAACAAGCAGAACCCTTCAACTGGTCAAACAAATTATCTATCTTGGGCAAAGGATACTTATTTCTTAATTATTATCGAGTTTCACAATCGGTAATCCACACACAATCTCAAGGTTTTATCATTCTTCTTTGCAAAAACTGTTGATGCTCCCCATGGCAATATACTAGGTCGGATAAAGCCTCGAGAATATAAATTATTCAGCTGCACCTTCAATTTTTTCAACTCTGTCGACGCCACTGAAATAGGAAAAACCTCCAGAAGAAAGTGTCTGAAGTCCTCCTCATTCAATCTTAAGCTCGCAAGTAAACCTAAAAACTTACCCACACACCTTGTGTCAAACAATGGGGAAGGCAAAACTTCTCTAGCCTTACCCCTAATCTTCACTACGGTGCCGTCTAGTAGAATAGCCGTTACCAACTTACGATGACAATCAATAGTCACTCGGTAAGTGGACAGTCAATCCATCCACAAATAACATTAAATTCTTTCATCTTTAAAACCCTTAAATCTATCCACAGCTGAACATCTCCTTACTGTAGAACACAATTTCTAAAATTCCAATTCACCAATGAACTACTACCCATCGAAGAATCTACACACATTGGCTCTTAGAGCCTTTCAAATTCAAATCCAAAAACTTTACCATTTCCATAATTTCCCATAATCACATTCCCGATATTAGAATCATCTTTGAAAATTTCTAAATCTCACGTTTAGGCTCATCGAGCCATTACTAATCCCCTAAATTTACCATTAATTAAATGTCTCACCAAACTTTCACACTAACTGCTAATATGGTTACAACTTAAGCGATAATCCTGGTTCTTACCATACCTACAAACAACCACAACACAGGATATCGCGATATTTAGATTTTGACTCACATAATAAATGCTAAAAAGCTCAGTAAAACACAGCAAAATGTGTAAGCCTTACTACCCAAGTCCCAAAGTCATCGCAACCTAGAGCTCTGATACCATGTTGTCACACCCCTAACATAATTGTCCGGAACGGACAGTATGAGAATGTGCGAACAAATAAAAATACAAAATGGGCCTGTACCCCGGTCAATTCATGTCGCAATAACAGTAATCAAAGCAACTAACAACTGTCCCTCATTCTCATATCAAATTAATACAACAACATCCTAGACATTAATGTAGCCATACCCTGGTGGCATTAACCAAAACATACATAACCAAAACAAATAACCATATTGGGCCTTCACTCTGGGCCACATAGTTATAACCCCAATAAATAAATTCTTATTTAAGAGGACAAACCCAATTATTACCATCCACAGTATAGACCGGACTTAGGCTACTCATGCCTAAGCTGCCTACGTATCCCAACGCGAGAATCAGGTCTCTGTAGTTCCTATATCATTATCTAGATTATGTATCTCATACATTAACAATAAATTAAACATTAACATCATTTATAACATCTATATCCATTTCTCAAGATATATAACAGTTATTCATACAGTCTCATGCAATCTCGTGTAATGGGTATGATGGAATGCAATGACCCATGCATCATATATCCTTCATCTACCCCCAACCTTATTTTGGGACGGGTGACACTTAGCTAAGCTATCAGCCAAGACACGCGCGGTCACCAAACACACTGTTTTAAGCGCTGACGGTAAGCGCACATATATATATCTCATATAAATATACCGTGTGGAGAATCGAGTTACACCCCCACAAGTGTAAGACTCAGGGGCTCCAAGTCACACCCCCTGACCCTTCCTCTAGAGAACCGAGTTATGCCTCTAGTTGGGCATCCACATATCTCAGGCAGGCATCCGCTATCTCAAGCAGGCAACCGGCTGCAGTCCGATAAAATATCCAATTCATACATCTCATATTAACATCCCAACACCACATGACTAAGCTCTAGTCATTTAAATTAAATAGGAATCATCCAGTGTTCCATATTCACAATCATAATCAATATATATTACACGTGCCTCGGCACATCACATAGTTCAATGGCACTCTCGGCCCATCATACACATCATTTTCATCGGATGAAACTACCCCAATCCCAATGCACATGATATACTCAATCATGGAATCAAATATTAACTTAATATAAAACATATTCACATTCATCTAATCCATGGTTTGGAATTCATTTAATACTTATAAAATGTATATAGACAGATTTGAGGATCAAAACCAACATTAGGAAGCAAAAGAAGCAAAACGGGCCGAAATGGCCTACTGCCGTTTGGACACCCCCAGGGCCCGTTCGGAGGCCAGCCCACCTCCAGTCTCGGCGGTCTGGACACTCCCACGGGCCGTCCGAATGCTAGCCCCCCAAACCCGGCTCCTCCAGTTTTTCTCCCTATTTTTTTCCATATCCATTCAATCCAATTTATTTTAAAAACAATCTTTCATATAGAATGTTTATAGATGTAAATCTCACGTTTTTACAACTTTAATTCGGAAAAATAACTCAAGAACAAGCATTAATTTCACATATATATGCATGTATATACACCCGTGACACATATATATACGTATATGCAAATTTGTATCACTTTCATCTAAATTATGCAATATATATATCAAAATGATCCCTACGACGTCTAGAGCACAGATTTAAGTTCCACCAACCTCAAATCTGAAGAGAAATGAAGAAAATTGGAGAAAATCGTTTTGTTCTTCAACCTTCAAGCTTAGATTTCTCCCACTTTGCTTCGAATCTCACGAAATGGACCGCACCACGACGATCATCGCGTCGAGATCTCCCCGGATCGACTATTTGTTTGCTCCGAAACACTCTCTCTCCTCTTTTCTCTCTCTTCTCTCTCTCTCTCTTCTTTCTCTCTCTCTCTTCTGGTTTCAGCCGAAACAAAAACAAAAGAAAAAAAAAGAACCCGGGGAAGAAGAAAAGAAAAGAAGAAAAGAAAAAAAAAGATGCTCGGCCCTTGGCCCACTTTGTCCAACCCAATATCACTCTGAGCTAACTCAGCCCAGGAAAAATATAATAATTTATTTAAATTCATTTTAAATATTTCATTTACTCAAAATAATACAAAAATGTGCCAAATAAAATACTGGGCGTTATAGATTTATTGATAATGAGTTAGGTTATGAATATTAGACAATAAAATAAGAACTATAGTGACATGATTCCTGAGGTGAGATACGTAGGTAGTTTAGGCTTGAATAACCTAAGTTTGCTCTTAACTGTGGATGATAATATTTGTGTTTATTCCCTTTAAATGAAAATTGGGTTCTTAGTGTTATAAATTGTGTGACCTAAGGTGAGGGATTGATATTTATATTTATAATATTATGATTTTGAGAAATATTAATATTTGTTCTGGCTATGTAAGCCTTTAATGCTATTACAAGGAATGACGTTTAAGTAGATTATATTATCGTTTGATTTATAGTAATGTACTCCAATATTATTTTGTATGAGAATGAGAGACATTTGGTATTACTTTAATTGTTATTTTATGATAAAAATTTAACTTGAACAAAAATTTAATTGTTTTACTTAATTCCATATTTTAATGTCATCTGTCTTGGACTACAAGTTTTGGTGCGACATTGCTGGGTTATAAGCTTAACCAAATTCTCTAGCTTTGAGAAACGTTTATCCCATGCGACTTCATCATATTCGTAAACCTAATCAACTATGATCTTTCCTGGTTCCATGTGGTGCCATGTATAACTCTGATACTAACTGACATAGGGGAGGCATATGAACTGAAATGGTAGAGCAAATGGACTGCAAATCTTCTATTTAAGCTACAAATATCAAGAAATAAACATAAATGTTATAGAGATATTTTCTCCCCATAAAAACACAATTTTTTTGCAGATATTTTCTCCGATAAATAATAAATAATTTTATTTATAAAAACCACTCAACTGATTAGATCGAAGGCTTATGTAAGTTTAAATAGAAAAGTCTTGAGTGTTAAAATCTTATTGAAGGTAGAAACAACTAAGAAATTTAAAAAATCACAAAAAATATTAATAATAAAATTTTTTATATATTTTGCCTGTAACACTGTAAACTAGAGGATGAAATGAACAAGCCATTTCCGTTAGAGAGTACTGAGAGAGGGTCTGCTGTAGGAAGGAGGATAATTACAAATGGAAAGAGTTTAATTTTAAAGAAAATTTGTTTGAAGAGAGATAAAGTTTATTTATGTATTTTGTTAGCTAAATTGTAGTAGTTGGATTTAGTTTATTATAATCTGGCAGTTCGAATTGAATCATTAGTTCTCATTAAAACTTTCAGACTCCAATAAAGAATGGTCCTTTCCTAATAAAAAGCTATTTTTTTCAAACACAAATAATAATAATAATAATAATAATAATAATGTCACGCCCCTAACATAAATTGTCCGGGACGAACGGTATGGGAAAATAGGGACAATTTTAAACAAAATTAAACAATTAAATAAACCTGTGCCAAGGTCAAGTCCATAC
>JAVXUM010007525.1:0-10337 GCA_035590655.1 Pouteria glomerata | reverse complement strand
AAATGGAGAAATGAGAAGAAAACCGGTTTGAGCTCCGAACTTCAAACGTTGATTTCTCCTTCCTCGCTTCGATCCACACGAAACGGACCGCACCACGACGATCACCGCCTCGAAAACTACCCGGATCGACTATCCTCTTGAGCTAATCCGCTCTCTCTCCTCTTTTCTCTCTCTTCTCTCTCTCTCCCTTCTCTTCTCTCTCTCTCCCTCTGGTTCTTCTTCCCGCAGGCAAGAAAACGGAAAAAGGAAAGAAAAAGGAAAAGAAAAGAAAAGAAAACCCCGGGCCTGGCCCACTCAGTCCAGCCCAATCACAATTCGAGCTAACTCCGCCTATGAAAAATATAATCATATATTAAAACTCATTTTAATTATTTCATTTCCTCAGAAATAAATACAAAAATATACCAAAATTAAATACGAGGTGTTACAATGGCCATCCCGACCCACGACCTCGGCATACACCTTATCTCGCACCTCGAGATCGTCGCTCTCTGCCTCTCCAAGCTCTGCTAGATGCATCTGGATTCGCTCGATGATGGCCCAAACGTTAGCGTGTGCGGAGTTGCGTATCCTCTCAAATATGCGAACTCGATCGGTGAGAATCCCCTGTGTCCGTATCTGCAGTCCATAGTAGATTGTGTTAGCTACCAAAGATAATTATTAAACTTAGCAATCGGTGACTAAATGAATATACTAGAGAAGTCAACTATTATACAACTGTATACCTCATGAGTATATCCTGAATGTGCCTGCCTCCAGTCGTGTGCGGTGCTCCAAGATTAGCCCAATTAGCTGTGTTCGTAGCCGCCTTAGCTTGCATTTACATTAGAAGAAATAATAAAAAAATATATAGCATCGTGACACATATCCCTAGGATTAAATTATAAACTTTCGTGTGTTTCACCTGGGCTAAGTCACTCGACTAGTACGGCACGAGGTCCGGCCACTGCTCAGGAACCACACAAGGAGGACATCGCTGTAAGATGTCTACAGATCCAGCGAAATGTGTGAAATATTTTGTGAGATCCCACATCGGTTGGGAGGGAGAACGAAGCCTGCCTAATAAGTTAGGGGGTGGAAACCTTCCCATTGAGGAAGCGTTTTGGTGGGGCACTAGGGTAACTCTTGCCAAGAACAAAACCGTGAGGCTGTGCTGGGGAGAGACCTGAGGGGCCAAAGCGGACAATATCTTCAGGCGGCAGTGGTCCCGGGCTGTTACAAATGGTATCAGAGTCGGTGCCGGATCGATGTGCCAGTGGGGACGCTGGGCCTCTAAGGGGGGTGGATTGTGAGATCTCACATCGGTTGGGAGGGAGAACGAAGCCTGCCTAATAAGTTAGAGGGTGGAAACCATCCCACTGAGGACGCGTTTTGGGGGGCACTGGGGTAGCTCTCGCCGAGAACAAAACCGTGAGGCTGTGCCGGGGAGAGACCCGAGGGGTCAAAGCGAACAATATCTTCATGCGGCAGTGGTCCCGGGCTGTTACATATTTTCTCTTCACTATGCACTTGTGGTCCTTCCAAATCTTTCGGCACTTCCCCATACATATAGGCCGAAACTCTGAAGGATAACCAATTACATTATCCTAATAAAAAAGATTATATTATATGTTAGCGACAACAGGTAGTAAGAATAATCTCAAGCAAATTAAAATTAGTCAATAACATTGCTCACCATGACTTCCTGTCATATGCGGTCTAATGTCTCGAAGGGCACAACTGCCCAATCCATGGTAGACAACGGCACGAGACACCCATCGCGGACCATCACACCCAGTTGCCTAATGAGTTTTCTACTTGATTTACCTATAGGGTGATGGTAGTTACTGAACTTAACCTCAAGAGGATGCCCGCTACCCCAACCCTGTAGGGGGTGGTTGGACCTCTCGTAGCACGTGTGGTAGCTGTAGTGAACAAAGTAAATGCTAGGTGTTAGTTCAATATGTCTCAACAACTAAATGCAAAACTAACTAATATGAGCTGTGATTCATATAAAATAAATGTACCCGAATGAGTCGATGTAAGCGGGCACTGCGTGGGTGGGGGATTAGCCTCAGGGGTGTGATTCGGCAGCATCTCCGTGCAATTCTCCAAGCACACAACATAAAAGTGATGTTTCACGCATTTATGTTTGTACCCAGAGAACAACGGGAGTAGCTACACGAAACCTCGCCTAACATAGAACTCGCATAGTCAGCATTAAATACAAGATGGATAATTGCATTCTCAAACTGTGCAAACTGGACAATTCAAGAATTATATATATCAATTTGCACATCCAAGTAGCAAAAACAAATCAGGCATTGAAAAGCCGATGTCGTTGCATCAAGGATGACCAAATCACTAGTGATGATACAATTCTCAAACGGGTCTAAGTTTATTTAGAAAAATTAATGTATGCATATGCATGGAGATAAATATACTAGTCATACATGTTTGATACGCTGAGTCACCAATTGTTTTGAGTTCACAACTATGGAAGACATATTATAGGAGATTTAAGATTTAATTTGGATATTCAATATGTGTAAAAGATGTGTACTTAAACCACACAGTCTCAAATAAAAGATTCAATTTTCATGTACTTAAAACTTAAATTTTTAAATATATACACTTTTACACTCCTAATTTGCATCTATGTAACGAATAAGTTAAATAATTTAAATTTTGATTATTTTCTAAAATTTAGTTCTCTTTGCGGATATTTCAAATGGCAACATAGTCTTACTATTTTATCATAGTTTGTTGAATGGTTTTGTACTAAAACTTTCTAAATTAATATATTTATTAAATAATAAAATTTTACACATTCATTAGATACTGTATAAATATTTTATCTCTTTCAATTAGTGATTTTTACTTTTACACATTTAGTGACAATTTTCATGTCGGTGTGTTTTACAAATTTATATTGGAGCTATTTGTGGGCCTAAGTATGCTACTGTGCCTTACAGCATAGGGGTTTTCTTACTCATTACTACTGAGTGTCATTAATTTTGTTTGAACGAGAATATTTTTTTGAACTCTTCTCATATTTTTTAAATAATCTTTGTATAAAATATTTGAAATTAATATTTTAACAATGTGAATATATTTTGTTGAATTTATTTAATGGTTAGGAATAATTTTTTTTTTTATTTCACTCTTTCTTTACTTTTTGAAAACTTTTTAATTTTTCTAACTCATCACTATTAATTTTGAAGACTTAAGTTTATATGAACCAGAATTAATATTTTTAACTCTTCTCAATAATTTATATACTTTTTACGTTGATATTTGAAATTAATAGTTTAAAAGTAAAATAATATCTTCAAAAAATGATAGTAGTCATTTTTTAATTTGAGATATTTTTAACTATTGAAATTAATAATGGTTTTAATCATTTTTTTTATCTCGCTCTTTCCAAATTTTTTTAAAAGGTATTAAAAGGTCAAAACTGGAAATGAAAATTTCATTTAATTTCTTTAAGTCTTGGTAAAACTTAATTAAGCCAAAATATTTCAAGTTTCACATCATTAAGATTCGTACACTTTATTTAACCTAATTAAAACAATAAACTAACGCTAACATTGCTATTATCAATAAATTAATAATTATCTATTTTCTATATGTTATAGTTCAAGTTTAAAGGCTGTTTGGAAAAAATAAATTAAATAAAATTTTATCAATTTTCTTTAATATTTATGAATTTTTGCTAACTTCATCTACTAAACACTTTACCAACTTTATTTAGTAAAAGGAATAACTACTTTCTTTAGCTTTGTCTATTTATTTTTAAATTTTTTATAACTTTTATAAATTTTAACAAATACTCAATTAACTAAAATGATACATGAAAAATTGGTGTCAAGTTATTTTTTTTTTCCTTAAGGTTATCATAGTGCCCTTTAATATATAAGTATACATATATAACTTCATCACATTACCATATCATATATATTCAAATCCTTGAAAGGTCAAAGATATGACATACACACATGCACCGTATTTAAACTCTTTCCAAATAGAAAATTGCAGCCAGAACCCAAACAAAAATTGAGCAATCATATATCTATACAATACCAAAATCAAATATAATTTAACTAGTAAACTAAACCAGCAAGCAAAAATAGCAGAGAATCAACATCAACAATTGCAAGATAATTAAGCAAAAATTAATTCAAAACCAACAACTCCCAAAACCCAAGAATCAAAAACTAAAATATCAAGAGCCGTCAAGACTTTACAATGGTTGGCTGAAAGCCAAAATTAATCAAAATTTGTTTCAATTAGAGACAAACAACTAAAACCCGACAATGCATGATGGAAACAGTGGTAGGTTCCTACTATAGAGCATCCCGTAGCTCTGAAGAAAGAGAGAAGGAGAAAGATAAAGTGGGAGGAAGAACGGGAGAGAGAGGGGGTCATCAACAAGCATCAACGGCAAAGACTTGCCGGTGGGAGTCGTGGTGGGGTGCCGAAATAGCTCCCACCGGCCTCAATTTTGTACAGAGAAAGTGAGAGAGTGAGAGAAATGGAGAAGAAAAAAGATAAAAAATAAGAGAGAGAAAGCAGAAGGGAGGAGAGAGAGAGGAGGTCTCAAAATTACCAACGTGGCGGGACGTTGGTTGCGGTGGTGGGCTGCGCCGGAAACACGATCGCCATGGAACAAAGATAGAGCGAGAGAGATATAGTAAGAGCTTGGTTTTGTCGTTCATGGGGGGAGGGGTTCCTCGGTTTTGGAGGGAATATAGTTGGTTTTGCTGACCGCTTAAGGGTGGCCGTCCGCTCTTCCAAGGCAGTCGTCTATGCCACCTTTTTCGACCGCATGGGAGGCAGCTGTCCAGTTTGCTAGCCTTGTATCTTTTTTTTGTTGTAGTGGGATATACGTACATATATATCCAATTTCAATCAAATGGAGTAGAAATGGTGATTATGCACACAAATTCAACTTTTTGAAATGGATTGGGGGAGATTAGAAGTATAATTTTAGTAATTTTTAATTTTTTTTATAAAAAATTATTATTTATAATTTTTAGTGTATTTAATGAAGCAAATAATAATTTGTTTTGTATTTTTTTACAATTTTTAGATATTTAATAAATTTTTTAATAATTTTTATGAATTTTTATTAACTTTTAACAATTTTTAATAATTTTTAACAACTTATAATTTTTTAGTTGAGAAGTTATAGTAACAAAAATTAGTGATTTATCAAATAGTTAAACATTGAAAATTAATAATTTTTTTCTAAAAATTATACTTTCAAACCGCCGTAGAATAAATAGAAAAACTTATGTTATTGCTAGTGGTCGGCGGAATTAAAAGTAAACCATGCACATGTACTAGAAAACGAGAATTACTAAAGGAAATTTAAATAAGAAGAAAAAAAAAAAAGTAAAACTCAGATTAATTGTGAACTTGAGCTAAAAGAGCGATACCAAATTCTCCAACATTGACTTTTTTGGGATTATAAATTTAGGTGCGTTAATGGCATTTGTAAAAAAATAATTTGAAAAATTTACGTGTATTTAATTAAAACTTCAAAAAATAAAAAAATAAATTTTTGGTTACTTTTATCCAAAGATATGTGAATTTTTTTTATTACATTTTTTTTTTATAATTGTGATTAATACATCTAAAAATTATAACTTAATTATAAAAATAAAAATTTAGTTAAAAAAAGGCCATATTAGATGAAACTAAGTGACAAAAAATCAAAAATTAATCTTGATACTCCAACCAATCTCGGGGAAATAGTGTGAAATTTAGTTATAATTAATCAAAACTACAACAATGAGATAGTAAATTTGTGAGTCCATCATCATAAAATAATAACAACATACTAATTAATATATATTTTTCTTATACAATTATTTTTGTCACATCATTTTGATACATTTTCTGATAAATATTGTTAGAGAATAGCATTCTCCTATTTCATATATCTTAATTAATATGAATGACAACAGAACAGATCGGAGGCGGATATAGTAATATCAAAATCTGAACTCTGAACACATCATTTTCCTCCAAATTTGCCCCGAACTCCTAATGAATATTTTTTAAGAATTCCATCCCCATTCCAAACGAAGAATGAATATATCCGCGGATATCTAAAAATCTGAATTTTTCATTCATCTCCAAATTTGCCCCCTAACTTGATACATTACTTGATTGTATATGTAACCTATTATTATCAAATAATTTATTTCCAAAAGCAAAATAATACATAAACTTCATCACAATAATAATTTATTAAAATAATACATAAACATCTTCAAAATTAATATTTTACCAAAATACTATTTCACCAACATATAATAGAGATACATAATTCTAAATTAAAAAAATTCAATTTATAACATTATAATTTGTCTTGAATTGAGTTTTTGTATATTGATTTTTATGATAATATAAGTAAGTAATTTAAAAATAAAAAAATATTGAATGTTTTATAAAACATTTTAATTAAATTATTTAAAAAATTTATTTTCTAGGGAACTCTTTAAACATAAATATTGAAAAGTTTAAAAACATAAAATTATATTTTAGCTGAAAATGTTAAAAATACATTACAAAATAAACTATTTAAAAGTCAAAAAAAAAAGTTACTTAGTGAAATAGTAATCTTTTGTATTAAAAATAAGAAAATAAAATAAACTAAAAAATAATATATTTTAATTATTTTTTAAAATTTGTAGCTAGATATTTTTATGAAAATAATTGAGTTTATAAGTCATAATTGGGTGTTTGGAATTATATAAATTGGCTTATATTAGTAATAGTAACAGTTTTATAATTTATGTAGTAAGTAAAAAATTTTAATTTTATATAGGTTTGTATTATTTTTTAGAGTCCCAAATGATATACCCTATAAAATTTTAAATTTACTTTTTTAAGTTTTCTTGATTTTTGTATATGAAAGAAATAAATTTAAACTTTTAAATTTTAATTTGCTAAAAACTAAAAAAAAATTAAATTTATAATTTTTTTCCAAACACACTCTAATTAATACAAAATGATGATAATTTTTACTTTAAATTTATTTATTAATATTCATTTTAATAATAATAAAAATAGTAATTTTCAAAAATGCTAAAGAATGATGATTATGAATGTTGGTTGTCATATTATGATAATAATGTTATCATCATAGATTCAAATGATTTGGGTTTGTTTGAATATTTTTCGAAGCAAATCGGTACAAATCAGGATACGAGATTTAGGGCAAATCGGGGTGGAGGCAGCCTCATCCCCATATCGGATTCGATATCCAATTTTTTTTTTAAAAAACAAATCCAAATCCGATCCAATCTTTAAAAAAATATCTAAATCTTACATCCATTTGGCTCGGATAACGAATCAAATTCATACGGTCGGCTGAGATGGTCATCTCTACTAATTAAAAAAATTAGTACAATAAATAATGAGTCCAAACATATCCGTACAATTAAGTTCACTTTTTAAAAATTAATTAGAATTTTTAAATGGATAAGATTACATTACAATAGGCTACACAATTATTTAAGAAAAATGATATGCTACAAGATTTTTTTACAAAAATTTATTATCAAAATAATATGGCAATGAAATTTGTATGATAAAATATATATTAATAGAATATGATTTCAAAAGTGATTAATTCACAAATAATGTGGCACTAAATTAATTAGGTAGAATAGTATATATTTACTCATTGTTTAATTAAAATACCCAATTGTTGCATATATATACACACACAAATAATGCATATATTAAGCTACTTAATTAAAGAAAAACTAGCAAATTGAGTTTTTACATTCCAATGAGTTAATACATACTTGTACGATTAATTGCACTTATTAGTAATTAATTGGAGTTTTTAAATTGATAAATATTACTTGACAAAATTAATATTTTAATTAAATTCTGATCTTCCATTCTTTCATTATAACTCTTGTAGTATAAAATTCACTGTAGTATCGTAAAACCCAACTTATATTACAATAGCCTTGCACAATTATTTAAGGAAAATGATATATTTTTCGTAACCTTTTACTAGAATTTATTATTTGAATATTGTGTTATTTATATTTATGTTATAAAATATATGTTTTTGGTTTCTTATTTCAAAAGTGAATATTCGTATTATTCTGACAGTAAAATGTGATACTAAATTATAGTAACACTAGTATTTACTCGTGCCAAAAGCACGGGAATAAAAAAATAAGTAGCAGCAGTTGATCTAATTTGTATAATAACAATCGTTAATCTAACACATAAATATCAAATCAATGACTTAATTTGTTATATAAATTTCTAAATATTTAATCAAAATACCCTATTTTTCTATATATACACACAATAACGTAAAGAGAAAACTAGCAGTCTAGCACAACGAATCTACATTTTCCTATGGGTAAGACTTATCCATATCATTACGTGCGCTTATTGAAATCAAATGCACTCATTAAAAATTAATTTTCAAATGGATAAGATTACATTATTACAATAGTTCTATACATAATTAATTAACAGAAAAATGATATATTGACAAAATTTTTTATCAAAATTTATTATTCAAATATTATGGCAATGATGTTGATCTATGAAAGATATGTTAGTGGATTATTATTCGAAAATTGACATTCACTTTCAATTCATTGAAAAATTTCTAATTTTTTTCACTCCAAACATTTTTATTTTTACCAATTTTTTTATTTTTTAAAAAACATACTAAATATCTAATTTTCCAAAATTCACTAATCTTTTTTTACAAAAATTTGGCATTTTAAATGGGCACATAATTTTGATAAAACTGCGTTACTTATTTTTTTAATCTAAATTCACTACGTGCTCTTTTATACATAGGCACACAAGCAATGTATATAATCCATGTTTAAATTGTTAAATTTCAGTAAAAAAAAAATAAAAATAGGTAAATTTTAAGTTATTAAGTATTTATTTAGTATATTTTTAACAAGTATGAAAAAATTAGTAAATTATTAAAGAAAGTTAATAAAATTTTAAAATTAAAAAAAAAATTAACACTCCAAATCGCGCATAATTGTGCGCAATCTTCAGATCCTACGATGAGCGAACTAGTCACCATGGCTGGTGAGCTTATGACCTTTGTCTTTTCTATTTTTTAGTTTCTAAGAAGACTAGTCAACTCTTTGAATGAAAGTGTTGTCCCTCTAACCTCACCTCTCTCTCTCTCTTCTATATATTGAGCTTAAAAGCACCACATTCTTAATCTCCGGTAACAACCTTTCAACGGTTACACTCCAAAGGAAAGGGGCAGAAATGGTGTTTGCCGGCAGCCGTGGGGCCGCCGGTGGCGGCAACATGATAAGCCTAGCTCTCCAAATCATCACCGGCCGGTGGTTCATGGTGTTTGCCTCCCTCCT
The DNA here is from genome assembly GCA_035590655.1 of Pouteria glomerata. Taxonomy (NCBI): domain Eukaryota; kingdom Viridiplantae; phylum Streptophyta; class Magnoliopsida; order Ericales; family Sapotaceae; genus Pouteria; species Pouteria glomerata. Next base: position 966 of record JAVXUM010007525.1, on the reverse strand, counting down.
CATCATGTCAGCTGCCGGAGCCACCTACATGTTCGGACTCTACTCCAGCGTAATCAAGAAGTCGCTTGGGTACGACCAAACAACTATCACTTTACTCAGCTTCTTCAAGGACTTGGGGGCTAACGTCGGAGTCCTCTCCGGCCTCATCAACGAGGTCACGCCTCCGTGGGTCGTGCTTAGTCTCGGCGCCGTCCTCAACTTCTTCGGCTACTTCATGATATGGCTTGCCGTCTCAAAGCGAATTTCCACTCCCAAAGTCTGGCAGATGTGTCTATACATATGTGTAGGCGCGAACTCCCAGGCTTTCTCCAACACCGGAGCTCTTGTCACCTGCGTCAAGAACTTCCCCGAGAGCCGCGGCGTCGTTCTGGGCCTTCTCAAGGGCTTTGTAGGGCTCAGCGGAGCTATTATCACGCAGCTCTACCACGCCGTCTACGGCGACGACCCCAAGTCTCTGATTCTCCTCGTAGGCTGGCTGCCCGCGGCAATATCGATCGCCTTCCTCCGAACAATTCGGATCATGAAGGTGATTCGACGGGCCAACGAGCTTAAGGTTTTCTACAGATTCCTATACATATCACTGGGTCTTGCTGGGTTTCTCATGGTGATCATCGTCCTTGAGAAAAGGTTTAACTTCACTCGGAATGAGTACGGTGGCAGCGCCGCTGCGGTCCTCTTCTTGCTATTCCTCCCCCTCGCCGTCGTTATCAAAGAAGAATACGATATCTGGAAGAGGAAGAGACAAGCCATAAACGAACCCACCCAGTTAAAAATCGTAACCGAGAAACCAAATGGGGAAAGCGGTTCCGCAGTTCTGGCGGGCATTCCGCCGCCGCCGTCATCCACCACCGGAGTAACAACCCAACTACCCCCCTTACGAAAGGGCAGAGAATGCGACTCCTGCTTCCAGAACATATTCCGACCACCGGACAGAGGCGAAGACTACACAATCCTCCAAGCACTCTT
>JAVXUM010007466.1:0-10339 GCA_035590655.1 Pouteria glomerata | reverse complement strand
AGACCAATGGTAATAGGGAACTCCTTAGTCTCTCCGCCAATTGTCCGTATAGATGTCCCAGCTCTATCATACATGTCTTTTATCTATATTAATTAAAAATGCTTATTGGTGTAAGTTACAACAAAATAAAGTAATAGGATATCATAAAAAAATTATGGTAAATAAGCACTTGGCTTTTTTTACATATTGTATAAAAATGTTGCCTAACATCCTATATAGTGTTCACTTGGTTGGTATTTGGATCACATGTCACCCCTATATGTGCTAAAAACTAAAAAATAAATGATGCGATTTATGTAAATGGTTTTACTTACTCTTCAATTGTTCTATCCTATGATCTCATTTTGTGGTTGCAACTATTTTAGACAAGTGTTTCTCATAAGTTCAAATCTATTCAAAATTTTGACAATTTCAAATTGTAGAAGGTTTGAAGGTATCTGAATTCTCTTACCTGCTGCCAAGTAATTTAAAGAGTACATTTGCCTTAAAGAATAAAAACTTAAAGAATAAAAAAGTAATCCTATATAAGTTTTTAGATTTTCAAATTTGGGTCAATGGAAAATATTATTATAATCTTTGAGGTAGATGTGTCATGCCCAAAAAATTCACAACCTGGGGACGTGGGGATAAACCCACAAAATAACCACAATAAATTATATGCCAACACTAATTAGAGTGGAAGTGAAATAATAGTATAGTATTTAATAGTTGAATACTCTAAAAGTCTAGTACTTGCCAGAAATGGGCTACAAAACCAATGCCTCAAAACTGGGCCCAAAACCAATATTAATATATAATACAATTCTAAATGTTTAGATGAAAACAAAACAAAACAAAACTAGCCAATCTAACTCACGGGTCCATCATGAGTATTTGCTCCTGCAAGATCAACTATAGGGGGTAAACACTAAACCACATGTAGTCAGTATCTGCATAAAAGACATTTTTCTTAACCATGCAAGGATATCAAACTGAACTGATTTAAAAAAAAATAAGTTGAAAACTTATCATCATTATAATTTATCCAAATTTTTATATCAAGTCATACCGTTCCAATTTAACAAATACTTAGCTATGATCACGTAGTCTTATGCTAAAACAATATTCATCATCTTATTCACATCACAATATATATAGTAATATCATATTATGGGTTAGATATTCTGCCAGGTTAGTTTTGTGGCCATGAAACCAAATTCAACTAATCTCCAAGCCTAAGTCGTGGGGTACAAGTAGTCCTGCAATCCTAGATGCACTGATAACCTTGGTCCCTCAGTCCCAGTCTATTGATAGCCCTGGTCCTGCAATCCTAATCTATCCCTCAAACCTCCAAACCTCAGTTGTGGGGTATAAATGGTCTCGCAGTCCTAAGTATACCCATCAAATATCTAGACCTAAGTGCAACTGGTCCAGCAGTACTAGATGTATTCATCTTGTCTTGGTAGGCAAACTGGTCCCATAGTCCTAGTACTAATATACGTTAATGTAAGCCGTATATGCACTTTGTAGGTTTTTAACCTATGAGCTATGCTATACTACCCTGTTTAGGTTTTGGAGTTTTTAATCGTTGGGTTCTAGAACTCACTCTTTTAGTACCCTCTATGTCCCCAATATAAAAAATCAATCTCAATCATAATCCTTTAACAACAGCACATCATACAAGATTTCATCGTGAATTATGTTTTTATGTTCATCCTTTAAAGTTATAAGTCTTCCGAGGTAATAATCCTTTGGGCCTAATTTTCATGTTGCCCATTACATGCATGTGTTTAACATATCGATCAAGCTTAACAAGAAATCATATAAAAAAAAAAAAAAAAACTCAAAATTTTCACTTTATGAAAGTCCGCTTGAAGGCAGTTTAAGCACCCAAGCTGCTGGAAAAATCGCTCAAAGACGGTTCGAGCACCCAGGCTTCAGAAAAATTTGCTCGAAGGTAGTTCAAGCACCTAGGTTGCTACAAAACTCACTCAAATGTAGTTTAAGCACTTAGATTGCTAGAAAAGTCACTTGAAGGCAGTTCCAGCACCAAGATTAACAAAATAATTTATTTTGAAGTTTAGAAATTTTTGTTTTTTATAATAAGAAAAAAAGTATTTTTAGTTTCAATACATTCTTCTTATCAAAATATGAACATAAAATCATATAAACTCCATCTACAAAGTCAAAACATGAATTTTCTAATCAAAATACAGATTTATACATAAAAGGATAATAGCTAAAGCATGAGCGTAAATCATATATGTCACGCCCCGGGTCCGAGAACCCGAGGGGTGAGTGAAAATCATACATAGCATGAAAACCTGGTCCTCATATCAAAGCAAGCACATTGGTCACGTGATGGACCCACAAAACTTCCCCTGCTATATAATGGTCTAAATTTGTCGAAATGTGTACCTAATAGAAACACTTGTGCAAATATACACACTGCCAAACAACCATGCAGCGGTTTTTATTAACTAAACATACAAAATGCATAAGAGATCCAATAATTTGACAGTCTATGAATTGAAGTTTTATCAATTACACATGTCTCGGCCTTAAGGCCATTACATAACCAAAATCGAATATATTTACATTACATTACAATATCCGTTCAAAATACATTTATGAACTATAAAACTAAATCAATCCTTGCAGTGACATGGGCATCTCCTCCCCTCACTTTCACCGTAGGCCTCTCCTAATCATCCTGAGTGGGTCCTGCATGGACATTGGTAGGGACGTGAGCATGGAAGGCATGTGTCCATGATACTCACCATAATATAAATGGAATTCATGTAATGATAATGATACAACAAAATCACAATAATCCAATATCCATAACATAACAGAAAATATCGCAACTAACAATATATAAGCAAGTTTCAAGGTATACATTATCAACATTGAAATCATTTCTTTGTTCATTTTGTTTGTTCATCACATCTTAATCTTTCACACAATCATCGGGGATTGGGTACCGATCCGGCATACTTGTTCCGGGCGACGCCACGCCCCCGGCGTTCTTTAGGATGGCAACCCAGGGCGACACTACGCCCCCAGCGTTCTTTAAGATGGCAACCCAGGGCGACGCTACGCCCATATGTATGCATAAGCTAATACACTGCCCTCATTTTGTAGGCTACTAACCTACTGGTATGAACTACCAAACCCTGCGCGGGTTCCAGGACTTTCAACCCGAGGGTATCTCAGACCCTTCCTATTTTCCGTACCCCACAACCCCCGGTTACACAATCAAACATATCATTTCATTTCTTTCCATTAGGTTTGCACGTTATGTATTGAGTGTACACATAGCATAAACTCATGTTATGATTTCATGAGAGCAATACAAGTCATGCAGTGAGGTTTTCCACCTCAGTTCAATTATTATTCAACTCGAACATAAATATTAAATTGAATATAAATATCAAACCCAAACCGAAATAGCAAACGCGAACATAAATATCGAGCACCGTCCGGACGGTCCCTTGCCATCGTCCGGATGGCCGGGAACAAGGGTGCCAGAAATGGTTTGACCGTTCGGACGGTCCCCTTCCACAGTTCGGATGGTTGAAGATGAGGATTCCGAACCTTTACTAGACCGTCCGGACGTTAGGAGCCACCGTCCGGACGGTAAGCTTAAATCCGTAAAACTCTCAATCTTTTGACTTATTTCCATGGTATGAAGGCATCCTATTTCTTAGGTTTTTGGCCATCCCACTTACCCTTTAACAACCTAACCCCACCATGAACAAAACCCCTTTTTGTATCTCCCTTTAATACACTCTCAAAATCACATTTTTGCACCAAAATAAGAAAAGGAAAATAAGGCATCTTCCTATTAACCTTACACATCTCCCAACATAACTCACATGCACATATCTTCCTATTAACCTTTCACCTCTCCCAACACAACTCACATGCATATATATTTCACATAAATCAAGAAAGGGAAGAAAGAGAGTTCCTACTCTTCTAATTCACACCATAACATGTATATCTCTACATGGGAAGAAGAAATAAAAGGTTTTCCCTACAAAGAGTCGTGGTCTCCTTGCTAGTTACTACATCTCATAAAGTTCAAAGGAGAATAAGAGAATCTCAAATTTATATTGGGGAGATAGAAGTTCTTTACCTCAAATTCTAGCTAAAGTTCTTCAAAAACGTCAAGATGATGATATCGTCAAAGGTGTCTTCCAAACTTCCAAAAGTTCAAGAACTTCAAGATGGAGTCACCTTCTTCAAACTAGCTCGAACTCCTCTTCTTCTTGGTTCTTCCTCCACTTCTTTTCTTTGTTTTCTTTTTCCTTTCTTCTTCTTCTTTCTTTTCTTCTTTCTTTCCTTTTTTCTCTTCTCTTTCTCCTAGCTATCTCTAATGGCCGGTTGAAGCAAGTTTCTTTGGCTCTCCTCCCTTGGTCGAATGGCTATCTAGCCAATCTGGTTTTTCTCTCTCTCTCTCTTGGACACTTGTCCCCTTCTCCCTCCACTCTTGGTCTTGCCATTCAATGCCTCCACCAACCAAACACATATATATACATATATATATCCATCTTAGCCGGCCAAGCTTTCATCCACCACACATTCATCCAATACATATATATATATAAGCATACAAAGTCTTCCAACATTAACTCATGGGTCCCACAAGGTTTAATGTTCCTTGACTAACACTTAAGAAAACAAACCAAATTGGAAGACCACAACTTGAAGTTGGCCGGCCACCTCTTTTCCTCTTCCAACCATCTTTCTCTTACTCATCTATATAGATATATTTCTATATGGAAGTCAACAAGTCAAAATGAAGTTAAAAATTTGGTGCCAAACATGCCCATGACCGGTTCACTTCGCTTTCCAATTCTTCTACACACTTGGACTTAAACAAACTTCCTCTATTCTACATCAAAGCCGGCCACCATATGAGCTTTACCCCTCCTTAACATGCCACCAACAAGCACTAGCAAGACAAATCAATTTAGCTCCCAACACTTAGAACAGTTTGAAGACCATAACCTTTAAACACCCATCCATAATCTCATTTCTAAAAGAAAGTGAATTTATGGTTCCCATTCATGCAAAAGGTGATGGTATTATAATATAAACTTAATCTCCATAAATAAGTATAGATTTGTTAAACTCTTGACCAAAACATGAAATTTCATAGATCATATGTACTTCCTTGATCATTTTATGAATATTCACTTACAACATCTCAAGTTAAACACCATCTTCATCCAAAACAATACAAGTTTAAATCTCTAACAATATACATGTATAAGCATGCTCATGTCCACAAAATCAAGAAAATCACCTTAATGCATAAACCACACCTACCTCGAATATACATGTTGAAAATATGTATAAATCACCTAACCGCACCAACTCGAGTTGGTTCTTTAAAAGAGTGATTTTCTGGTGACTCTAGCTCTGAGCTACACATGACTTCGATACAAACCTGTGCTGGTAATCTATTACTGTAATGAAATCTCTACGCTCTCCTCGCATGAATATATGGAAGCAACCATGTAGTTTTCTTTTTTCCTGTCTCTAACTATAGGAAAATTCACAAAGAAGGAAAACTCAATTTCTTTTCTTTTCCAGTGGAAAGTTTTGGGTTCTAAAAGCTGCTAGTATTTTCTATAGAGTATTAAAACACTCCCAGCAATACTCTCCCTTTCCCACTCAGTCCAATGAACTCACAATAAATGTCGTATCAATATACTCTAACCGCTATGACCAAAATCAAATTTTGAAGTCCATTGACCTCCTCCCCAACATCATTTATTTTTGTCACACAAAACAACCAATAGGCCCTGTCTCTTCTCCTACCAATAGGATTTCACCTTCCCCTGACCAATAAAAACACACATATTCTTTCGTTCAATGAAAACACACTCAACATTATATATGTACTCACACCAAAGTTGGCACACGTGTAATTAAAAATACAATTTAGGCATGTTACACTAAATAAATTTGATAAAACAAAGTTTTAATAAAAATCTAAATCTTTAAATAAATAATAAAATAAATATATATACATATTTCAAAATTCAAGGTCTTTACAAGAGTGAAAGTAGCTCAAATGCTTTTATTTGAAAGGTGACTCAAACCAAATCTCATCTTACTTGAACTAATTTTAATCTGATTTTAACAAAAGTTATAAAAATACATTCGGAATTTAGGAATGTCTTTAAAGCCACATATGTTGTTGGAAAAGTTCTTGATTTATCTTCCTTCAGCCCTCACAATCGGTAAAAGCCTAACACAAAAATTAAAATCATGGAACATATTTATATTGCAAATAAGCCACAATTATGTGATGAAGGCTATGGGAGACAAAGAGATAATTATCCATATAGAAACAATTGCATCCAAAACCCAACCAAGCTACCTAGTTGTGAAAAGATAAGCCAAGCAAATAGCCACAACAAGCTTGCCAAATTAAACTTGCTTTAATGTAAAGTATCACTTTCCGTTCTCTTATTAAAGCGACAGTTAATGGGTTTTGACAATGTGACATTTTAAATTTTTATTATTTTTAAATGCATCCTTAATTAAATTTTTATTTTATACTTAGAAATTTTAATTGCGTTAATTGAAATTATTTTAGGTTTTACTAACCATAATTGGAGTAATTTATATATACTATAATATTTTTAAAACTTATTTAATCTTAATCTAAATTAATTAGTCGGTTAATTAAGTTATTAATTAATTAAGAAAATAAACTTAGTGGGTTGGTGGCGTGGCATGTAATGTGGCTAGCCTATAAGTTAAGGTGTGTGTAAGACTACTTTTGTTGGTATATTACCTTGTTATGGTGCTATATGTGTGTGAGTGGGTAAGGAAACTGAGCTATATGGTAAGCTTAGGAAGGAAAAAGAAAAAAAAAGTAATGGCTGAGGCGGTGAAACATTGGTTGGGTGAACATATATATATATATATATGTGCTTATTATGTTTGTCATGTGAGGAAAGACAACAATAAGGAAAAACAGAAGGAAAATATTGTGAGGAAGGAAACTCAGGGATTTTAGTCCAACTGTTAAAGTAAGTTATTTTATTTTGTCAATTTAAAATAAATTTTATGGAAAATTAAATAAATTATGTTAAAAATGGAAGACTTGTGCGTGATTTATTATATTTATATTATTAATTGATTTTGTTTATATTTTTAACTGTTCAATGGCTGATTTGTATAATTTGTTTGTGTTAAAATTAGGACCTAGAGATAATTAGTAGCAACCACCTTAATAATTTGATTTTCTTAGGATATTGACTATTCAAGTTAGTGTGTCAAACTTAAAGGTAAATGATATTAAATGTGAAATAATAAATTTTATTTTATTATTTTTGTTAATTATTTATGTTGATAAGGAATGCGAACAATTTATGAATTATTTGTATTAATGGTGAATTGTGATTATTTATAAAATGATAAATATGAGAAGTAATATTTGTATTTGAAGGAAAAAAAATATTAATACATATTAGCATAAGTTGTGTGCATTACACTTGCATTATGACCGAATGTGGCTAGAAAATAATAATTGAGTGCTCACTCATAAGCCAAATAGGGCCAAATATGTGTTGCATTATTATTTAAATTGGTTATCATGCAAATATGTTATGAGATGGCCAGTTAGGGCATAAGGGGATGATGATGGTTGATAAATGAACAGTGGCTATAAATTATGTATTGAGATATTTTATCACTGTTAGATATGATACATTTAAATTAATTATTGTTTATTTGTGAGAGGCTATATAATTATTGTGGATAATTTTAAGTGTATATTTATAATCTTTTATTTTAAATATAATATCTCCATTAAGTGTATGACATTCATACCTAAATTTTATACATTTTAGCTTGAGTTTAAAAGTGGCTACATGTGCCCGAAAAAGAAACTAAGTTGTCTTTTTCCCTGTTTTAATCATAATCCTATGTTAGGTTTTAGAGTTTATGTAAATAAACATAGAATTTCAATAGTATTAGACTGATGTTCCATTTATTTTAATGTGTATATTTATATAAATTGTGATTATTATATAATGGATAGAGGATTTAGAGGCGTCCTCTCTATTTAAGAGATTAAATATATATCACAAAATAGAATGCGATAGTCAATTTCAACCCACAATATCTATGTCCTATTTGACCACCAAAAGAGGGGTGAAAATGTGAGAGATTGATAGTAGTCTAGAAAATATTGTCATGGCAAAGACTGAAATTGAAGAAGTTTAAAATAGTGATTTCGGGTTTTTGTTTAGATGATACATGATGGCCTTAAGAGTGCCCAAAAATGCATTAAAGTAGATAACTTATTCAAATTTAATTTCAACTTTTTTTTTTTTTTAAGATGAAACATATGTTATTCCAACCAAAAATTACACAAACACCAACTATATGAAGAGTTCAAGTAATTGAGCTAACTCTAGCTATTCATTTTCAACACCAACAAAGTTATAAACTTCTTGCACAATAATAAAATGTTAGCTAACTAAAGTAGAATTGCTAGCAACAAACTTTGATAGTAACACTAACAAAGGTGGCATTTGTTCATTGTCTTTGAGACTTATGGCAAGTTAACAATCGTATGAAAACTGATTAAACTAAATATAGTTCTGATAAATCGTTTATAACATATAATAGAATTGTGATATGCTTTAGAAGGATCAAGGAATTCAAATGCATTTTGTCTAGGTGTAAGTATGCCCATTTTTAGTGCAGGAGCACGCATACACATACACATATATTGTCACGCCCTGGGCCCGAAGATCCAGGGAGTGAGTGTAAGACACTTATAACATGATAACACGGTCATTATATCAGAGCAAGCACATTGGTCACGCAACGGACCCACAAAACCTCCCCTGCTATATAACGACTTAAATTTAATCGAAAGGTGTACCTAATAGGGTAACTTGTGCAAAATATACTCGTTGCCAAACAACCATGCAGTGGTTTTATAATTTAAACATACAAGCTTATCCAAGGCCACACACACACGGCCACACTATCCAATGTAAAATGTGTAAAAGATCCACTATTTGGAAATTCCATAAATTTGTGTATGCCTGGGCCTTATGGCCGTTACAAACCCAAAATCAAAAGAAAAATATATACATCACAATATTTTCTCAAAATACATCTAAAACTAGCCCAATCTTTACAATGAGTGGACATACCCTCCCTTTGCCTTTAAGCCTCTCCTAATCATCCTGAGTGGGTTATGCATGAACATCTATAGGGACGTGAGCACGGACGACGTGTGCCCACGATGTACTCCCATAACATAAATATGATGCATATAATGATCATGACATGGTAAAGCAATAATAAACCAACATTCACAACATGATAGCAAATATCTCATGATTCAATTTATAAGTAAGTCTCATAAGCCATTTGAATACCAAGGTGTGTACATTATCAATATTTAAGCCATTAATTTATTTATCTTGTGCATATATCACATATTAAACTTTCACACAATCATCGGGGATTGGGTACCAATCCGGCGTGCTTGTTCCGGGCGATGCTACGCCCCCGGCGATCTTTAGGATGGCAACCCAGGGTGACGCTACACCCGTGTGTATGCATAAGCTAATACACTGCCCTCATTTCGTAGGCTATTAACCTACTGGTATGAACCACCAACCCTGCACAGGTTCTGGGATTTTCGACCTGAGGGTAACTTAGCCCCATTTTTATTTTCCGTACCCCACAATCCTCGGTATACAACCAATCATTTCGTTTTATTTTCTTTCCATTAGGTTTGTGAGGTATGTGAGTTCACAAGTAGCATAATCCATTTCCTGATTTCATATTAACAATACAATTCCTTCAATGCATCATCTTATCTCCTATCAATTGTAATTTATGGAAACATAAGCAAAATGTTTCAAGGGGGTTCTCTTCCACACTATTATTTCAAACTAATTTCCATTCACCTAATCAAGTTAAGTGCAACATGCCATAGTCAAAACAATGCATATGTAACATGAAATGAGAGGGATTAATTCAAGAAGTTCAATGTGTCTAGGAGTGAAGTGGGTATATATATTAAAAGGGTACAAACCAAGTTAGGGTCTAGTCACAGGGGCTCGGGCGCCCAAGACATGCCCAGTCGGGTGCCCAAGGCCACGGGCGCACGGGCCTAGTCCCAGGCGGGCGCCCACCGAGAGGGATTTCTGGCACACTGTAGCTTGGGCGCACGACCTGCTTCGTAGGTGGGCGCTCGCCGAGAGTGATATTTGTTTCGGGTTTTGGCTAATTTCAAGTTTTCATCTCCATATTCTACACATGCTCATCTTTATGTACCAACTACCATTTTACATCCATTTTTCTA
>JAVXUM010007445.1:0-10340 GCA_035590655.1 Pouteria glomerata | reverse complement strand
TCTTGGAAATTTTGGCTTCAAAGTGAGGTAGGGAGACTTCTACTTCCTTTGTTATGTATTTGATGTAAAATTGTGTAGATTTAATATTTTAAAGGGTGGGTTAGTAATGGAAGACTTGATGAACTTTAGGGCTTTTGGTGGTCATATGTATGAATCTAGTGAGGAGTAATGAAATTGCGAATTTGTGGAATGATCTACAAACTTAAATTTTGACCAAATTGTGCTCATGCTCTAGCTGGAATTTCAGCAAAATTTCTATGGTTTTATAACACTTTTGAACCTTGGATTTCACTTAGAAAATGGATTGACAAGTGTAGGAAATGAGCCTAGCAAATACATGAATTAATGTTATGTTGTTGAGTATGTTGAAGTGGCCGAATGAAGCTTAAACTTGCTGAAATTTCTACGATTTTTCCTTACATCAAATCTGAAATTTTTGATGCCTATCGTAATTTACAATAGTTGGAAAGTGTGTTGGTAAAATGGTATTATGATATGAGCCCGTTTGGTATACTTGTGCTGTGATAAAAGATTGATATGTTGGTATAAAGACATACATGAAACCTGAAATTCCTGCACTTTCACCTTGTCTTAAATCAGTGTATTTTTATGCTTAGAGTGATGTAATTGAGTTGAAAATTGCTTGGTTAGAATGTTATTGTGTTACAACATTGTTTGGTTGTGTAATCACTTGAAATGCACAAAAGAGAACCCAAACTGTCCAAAAATTCTGCAATTTCTTGGTTTAGCAAATCTAATTTTTGGCATGCTTAACATGAACTATATGAATAGGAGAACGTGTGGTTAAATAGGCATGATGTTATGAGCTTACCCGATACATTTTCATGGTACTTTTGGGTCTATATGATTGGTAGATGCTTAAATGTAACCTAATTTCAAGAACTTAACGGAAAAGAAATGAATAATGTGATGTGTGGCCGGGGGTCGTAGGGTACAGAAAATAGGAAAGGTCTTGAGATACCCTCGGGTTGAGAGTCTCAAAACTTGCGCAAGGTTGGCTTTCATGCCAGTAGATTAGTAGCCTACAAAATAATGAAACTGTGTATCCCGAATTGACATAGCGTATCGTCGCCCTAGATGGTGATCCTAAAGCACGATTCATTAGGTACCCAATCCTTGATGATTGTGTGCAAGATTGTTGTGAAATGTATAAACGTAATGGCGACCTAAAAGTAAGGTAAAAGAACTGAGAGGTTGTATGTGGTTCATACTTTGTGAACTTTGATTTGTTTATGTGGTTGTGGTCTTTATTCTCGCACATTTAATATGTTCATTACTTGCATCATATATATATCTATGAGTAGCGTGAGCACACGCCGTCCGTGCTCACGTCCCTACAGATGCCATTGCAGGACCCACACAGAAGGACTAAGCGTGCTCAAAACAAAATTAAGGGATGTGCATGACATCTCAAAGTCTTGGCTAGCTTATCTTTTACATTTTCATGGTTATACTGTGACAAGGAGTTGTAATTTCATTTAATTTTGACTCATGTACATTGGTAAAGACAAATTGTAAAGTAATGTAAATTTATTTTTGCTTTGGTAATGTAACGGCCTTAAGGCTGGGGTATGTAAAACTAATGGATTTTCATTTCATTATCTCCTTTTGGATGATTCACATACTTGTGCGTGTTAGTATGAGTTCAAATGTATAGGTCCTGTGTATGTTAATTACTCATAATGGTGGATTCGCTGCATAGTTAGTTGGCAGTGTGAAGGTTATGGGTAGGTTTAATTGTTCCAGGTCCAGGTTTTGAACCAATCAGGCCATTATATAATATGGGAGGTTTTGTGGTTCCATTGCGTGACTGTTGTGTTGCTCTTATGCTTTTAACCACATTGTTTCATATTATGCTTGATTATCACTCACCCCTTGGGTCCGCGAATTCAGGGCGTGACAACTTAGAACCTCAATTTGAGTATGGAATGAATACGAAAGTTCATTTGAGGAAGAACATACTCCCACTAACTTAACTTTCACTCGATTTTTCTGTCAAAACTCTCGAACACACACATACACACACCCCCTTGTATACATATATATAGACTATGAATCTTGCACCATGAAAGAAGAGAAATGCAAATATATGAGTTAAAAAGGTTAATGGGATTAGAGGGTAAGCTAGGTAAACGTTAGGCAACAACATTCAATGGAATTTAAGCTTATGATTGAAACTAGATGAACGTTACAAATTACATTAACACAGGCTAGGATAAGCCATGCACACCAGAGATATAATACCCTAAAATTTTGAATAGATATGAGTTAGGAATTTAAAATGTCTTAGAGATTATTATGTGTTCTAGATCATGAATAAGTATTAGAATTAGGTTTTGTTTAAAAAAAAAAGTAAGAAAGAGCATGTTTGGAGTTCAAAATAAATTAAGTCAACAATGATTCAAGCTTTAGTAGTTTAAAACCCCTAAACCCCTAATTTGGTTCAAGTGTTTGGAGGATTAATCTTAAGTGTTAAAAAGGGATTATTTTGCTTCAAGTGCCAAGAATTAATCTTAAGTGTGAAGAGAGTAATTTGTTTTCAAGTATAGGGTATTTAGTAACCAAAAGGGAAATAAGACAAATTATGGGATTAATAGAGGGTCATGTGGAATAGGTGTAATACCTCGAAATCTAGTGTTGTAGCATTCTGAATTTCAAAATAAATTTTATTTTATGTTAAAAAGTATTATTGTGTTGTTTTGGAATTATTTTAATTTTTTTTGATTATTAGATATTAGTGTAAATTGTTAACTTAAAGTAAAGTGAGAGAGGTGTATATAAGTTAAGAATTCATTAAGTTAAACTAAAGAAAGGAAGCCACGACTAGAAAGACTTAGAAATCAACCATTCCATGTATGGAACCTTAAAGTAATAGGAAATGTGAACAACTTGGCCGGCCAAAGGGAAATTTTAAGTGTATAGGTGTATTTTCTCTTTACCCAAGTTTGTCTTCTTTAATTTGACAAGTTAAAGATGTTAAATGAAGAAAAGATAAAGTAATTAAATGAGGGGATGACTTGGGGAGACAAGTTAGAATAGGTAGTCGGCCATGTGGGTGAAGTTCGCTCAATTTTGAACAAGTAAAAGTAACCCAATTTCGACTATATTATACATATATGGATACATGAGTAAGGGGGGCTAATTTGGAGAAACTTTGACTGGCCATATGTTAAACCAAAGGGGAGTAAGTTGGTTGAGAATGGGGTGTTAACCGAATGGTGTGTGTATGTGTTACCCTTTGTCTTTTCCTTATTTTATCTTTTTGTTGACTTGGCTAAAAACATTAAATAAGTAGGCCCATAAAATTAATTAAGGTGTATTATGTGTGAATCTTAGAAGAGGCCACATGACAAATTAGAGGAAAAACCAACTACTTGGCCTAGACTCCACTAGAGCATTCGGTCAAATGGGTATATGTGGAAGACACCATTCAGCTAAAGGAAGGAAATAAGAAGAAAACTTAGAACTAGAAAGGGAAAACCGAGAGAAAGAAGAAGAAAAGGAAAAAGGAAAAGAAGAAAGAAAAGAAAAAGGAAGAGAATAAGAAGAAGAAGAAGAAGAAGAAGGAGAAAAAGAAAACTAGGAGAAGAAAAAGAAATTCTTGGCCTAAGGTAAGTCTTTCATGCTTTGAAATATTCTAGGGTTATTAAAATCAAAATTTTGAAGTAGAATAAAAGTCCTCTTAGTGAACTGGTTGGTGAATTGAATTAAAGAGAAAGAGAATTAAAGGAAGAGCTTAAACTTCTCAAGTTGGAAAGATTAGAACAAAGTCGCTACTTCTTTGAAGTTCCTGAAGTTTTGGGCCAAAGATTGAGGTAGGAAGTCTCTTACTTTATCTAATATATATGTGTGTTATGTGAATATAGAGATTGTAAAATTGTAAGAATATGATGAGTTAGATGAACCCTTGAAAGAATTGTATTGGTGTGAACTAGAAAGTGGAATAAACATGTTCATGATGATCAATTGAGATTTCAGAATTTTAGTACCTAAAACAGAATTTTTGGTGGCCTAGAAGTCTAAGTTCCAACCTAATTAGGTCCCATATTGAAGGTTGAATTTTTGTTTGAAATTTTAGTAGTTTTGGTGATCTAGAAACATAAGTTCAAACCAAATTAGTCTCCGTGTTGAGGGCTAGAATTTTTGAAATTTGAGAACACTTTTGGACCCTAAATTACACTTAGAAACTATGTTTAAATGTGCATGAAAGGAGCCTAGTTGATGCATACTTAATTGCTACTTTTTCAAGTCAATTGAAGTGAGAAAAAGAGAATATAAGTAAGTTGAAATTTTCTCCACTTTGAACTTTTGCCGTTATCATGTTTAAATTAATGTATTTGAGCTGGAAAATGTATAGTTGAATTGGTATGGTGTTGCGAGTTAATATGTTGGTATATGATGCTGTCATTGTGAACTAAGAGTCTAGATTTCAACCAAATTAGGTCCCCTATTGTGTGCTGGAATTTTGTGTGAAAACTTAGCAATTTGGTAATCTAGAAACCTAGAATCCAACCTAATTAGGTTCCATGCTCAGAACTGAAATTTCTGAACTTTTACAACACTTTTGGATCCTAGATTATACTTAGAAACTTTGTTTAAAGGTGTTGAAAAGGAACTTAATTGATGCATACATAATTGTTATTTTCTTTAGCTATTTGAAGTAGACAAAATGGTATATGAGGAAGCTAAAATTTTTGCACTTTGAACCTTATTCAAATCTGCATTTTTTTATATTTAAATTAATTTATTGAAGTTGGAGATTGTATGATTGAACTGGTGTTGTGTTGTATGCTTACCTAGTGTACTTGTATCACAACTTGTAAGCTAATATGTTAATATATAATGCACATGTAAACTAATAAACAAAGTGTAAACATAGTAGAAAAGAAATGAAATGATTGGTTGATTGTTTGGCTGGAGTTTGGGGTACGGAAAATATGAAGGGTCTTGAGATACCCTCGAGTTGAAAGTTCTAGAATCTGCGCAGGATTTAGTTTTCATGCCGGTGGGTTAGTAGCTCACAACATGATTAGTATACTATGGCATATCGTCGCCCCAGACCGCGATCCTAAAGCACGATTAGTTATGTATCCAGATTCGTTATGGCGTATCATTGCTCTGGTCTGAGATCCTAAAGCACAATTAGTTGTGTACCCAATCCCTAATGATTGTGTGAAAGGAATTGTGAAATGAAAAGATTCTTATGAAATGAAAAGATTGCTAAATGGCTTTATGTTGGATGAAAGGTTTCTTAATAAAACGTTGATGCTTGTTAAATGGGAAGTCTAAATTGTAGTATGATGTAGTGCATTGTGGGTGTGAATTATTAAGTTTTTTTTTTTTTTTTAATTTTCCATGTTGGCTATTCTTAGTGTGCTTTAACTGTGCATTGTCTTGCATCATATATATATTATTGTGAAGTAACGTGAGCACAAGTCATCCGTGCTCACGTTCCTACAGATGTCATTGCAGGGTCTACATAGGAGGACTAGATGAGACCTAAAGTAAGGATGAGAGACATGCACCTTTAATATTGGGCCAGCTTTTGTATTGTGTTAATGTATACTTGGAAAGTTAAGATTGTAAAGAGATATTGATTCATGTTGATTTTGGAAATGTAATGGCCATAAGGTTTAATGATGTAAACTTAATGTTATGATAGTTAATTTGTCCTCTTGACCTATGTAATGAGATTGTATCATTATGGGTCCGATTGTGTGAGCGAGTATTACTCACTATTATTGTTTAGTAGGTTCATAGTGTTATAGTTGTGGGTCCAATTGCGTGACCATTGTATATACTCTGATATTGTGACCAGATTATTCATATTATATATGTTTTACACTCACCTTTCAAATTTTCGGATCCGGGGCGTGACAAGAGAAGCAAAGGGTGTGCGCACGCCAGCACTATGCACATGGAAAGGCCACCCCGCGTGCACATAACCCACTAAGTTTCCTACAAAATTTCAAAATCTAACAAAACCAATTCTAAACCAAGGAGTAAGCAGCTGAGTCAACTCAAATATCAAATTCCTCACATCAACATGCTGACTAAATCAAATCTAATTGTTCAATAGAAATTCCAAACTTGAAAATTTGACCAAGTTGATGGTGCCCTTCCTAGACCAATCATCTCTAAAATTAGGTTTTGTGTGAATAATCCATCTTTACAATTTGTCGCATGGCCCCAGTCAACTTTAGAGGCTAGCCTAGTATCAATTTCAATTACTTCACTTAAGGGAAATTACATTAAGAAGGAAACGCTCTTCTAGATAAAGAAGAAGGTGCTTAAGTAACCCTGAGAAAAGTTACCCCTGAAAGAGAGACCCCGAAGGAGATATCTTTGATTAGAAATGACATAGGGTGTCAAAACCATATAATCAATAGCAATAATGGTTGAAATTCTAGATATCTAGAGGCAAATAAAGGGTCAATTAGAAGTTGTTCTTACGAAAAAAAAGAGGATTTCATAGGAGTCATAGCTTAAGAATTTTAAGTTTGTAAGTCTGAGCACAAAACAATTGAGTGGCAACAGTGAAAAGGAAAATTGAAGCTAAAACCCTTAAGGGTCCATAGCCCAAATCGATAAGAGGGCATTGAAGACACCCAAAAATAACTTTGCTTTTTTCAAATGGCACGTGGCAAGACAAATAATTCTAATTATTTTTAGAGGAATTTTAGTCTCATGATAGCCACGTAGCTAATCAAGTGAATGGTAGTTACAAAATAAGTTACATCTCTAGTTTATGTTAAGGAAGTTGGGCAGTCAGTTCAAGTGAATGGTAGTTACAAAAGAAGTTACATCTCTAGTTTATGTTAAGGAAGTTGGGCAGTCAGTTTGCATGAAGTATTTAAAATTAAATATAAGAAAGAACAACCTCACAATCAGTGCTAAAATAAAAGAGAAAGTGGAGCTTAAAAAAACTACCTCATTATCTCTATAAATACAAGGAGAATTCAACAGAAGAAAACCTACACAACATAAGAACCCAACACTTGGCAATTTCTGTTTTCTTTTGTAAGAATGATTATTAATTTAGCTTAGTTACTTTTATGTTCTCTTCTAATTGTAGTTCACTGCTTCAGTGATTGCAGTGACGTTGGAATAGACTTGATTTATTTTTCCTCAATTAGTGTTTGATCTTAGTCTTTTTTTTTGGAGCCTAATTTATTAAATTTATTCATCTCACTTGAAGATTTGTAACTTTGGCTAGTTCTTCGTATTGGGAGTCAATCTTTTATTAAGCAAGGAAGTCCGCAGCCGCTACCCGAGAGTACGCTCTGAGTAAAGCTCACCCCTATGATCCTATCTGGCAAAGAACTACAGAGAGATAAACTAGTCTAGGCAAGTCCCAACTGACTGGCTTTACTGAGAAGGTCAAAGGCAATTCCCACATTGAAGAATCGAACTCATAACTAAAGCCAGCAGAATTCTCTGTCACGACCAACTCGGCATCTTGGTTTACCCTTTAAAGATTAACGAACCTCGTTTACTTTATTTCACTCTCACTCCCTTAATATCCAAAGAAATCCTTAAATATGACGTCCAAATCACGCACTCACAATTGCCCGATTCATTTGTACCGGGCCATAATCCACATGAAGTGTTGTACCGAGCCAATCCCCTGATATTAAATTTTGCGATAACATATATACTATATTTTGAATATTTACAGTGGACGGAAATTAGGATTTGTGTCACAATGGGACGTGACATGTAATCGTAGCGCATCTCGATTTAATTAGTTAAACAGGTTATCTATATTACAAAATCAATCATTAATGTGACATCTATGTAACTTTGGATGGAGGCTCGGATGAGCCCATGCCTTTAGGCATGGGTCAATACTAGTGGTACTAAATCTCAACTCGATGTATCTAACTCATTTAATAAACATGTGATAAATTTGAGAACACCTGCAACAAGTTAATTTAATGGGTTGAATTATATGACACGCCATAAATCAGCACCATTAATGATTAAATATTCATATTTTATACATAATAAACATATTTATCTGTTATTATAGATAATATATAGAATATATAATTAATTATATTGAATAAATTAACCAACAATCAAATATAAAATGAAAGACTTGAATTTAAAGAGATAATTACAGTATTAGTACAATTACTCAAACTACTCTAATTGAATGAGTCATACGGGTCAATGGGAGTTATACTGGTTTACCTTTTTATAACCTATAAGTGGGTTGAACTCAATTATGCAAAATCTGAATTCAAGTAATCTCGTGTCGTGTAATATTATTTTCAGGAATCGTATCATACATTACTAACTCTAAGTGAAACAATGCTTATTAAGTGATGTATAATACAAGCAATAACTGTGCCTGACACTCTGAATAAATTAATATTAAATTTTTTATATAGTTAAAATTTTAGATAAAAAGTTTAAATTAAAGTAACTATAATAATCCATGAATTTTATTTTATTTTTTTTCAAAACTTTAGACTCTAACAGTTACTACATGCGTTTTTGTCTCTCTCTCTCTTCCCTTAATTAGTTTTTGATAAATACTATTAAAGAAAACATAAATTATGATATTCTAATTTGGAAGATCAACTTACTAAAAATTATAATTGAGCAGAATTTAAGTTAATAGTTTTGTTTTACTTATGATCTTGACTCTTAAAATATAGTGAAATTTAAAATGTTCAAGTTATTTTGTGAAATAGATGGTAGTAGGATTCATTAAAATAAAAATTGAGTGGAAAGTTAAAAATATAAAAACGATCTCAATTATTGAATGAAAGAAAAAATAATTCTTAACTATTGGATCTTGGTTTGCGAAAGGAACATTTTTAAAAATCGTCCTATTTTATTATATAGACTAATAATAACTCATGCCTACGATACTCTGAGTAAAATTGGTAGTAAGTTTTTTATACAGTTGAAAGTTTAGACAAAAAATCCAAATAAAAAAAATTATAATAATTCATGAGTTTTAATTTTTTTTTCCAAAACTTTAAACCTTAGTAATAACATATGTTTAGATCTCTCTCTCTCTCTCTCTAATTATTTTTTAATAAGCGCCATAATAGAAAATACAAATTATGATACTTTAATTTGGAGGGTTCAACTTTCTAGAAATCATAATTTGACAAAATTTAAGTTGGTAATTTTGATTTGCATATGATCTCCATCCTTGGAATATGATAAAATTAAAATTCTCAAACTGTTTTTTGAGATAGATGGTAGTATAGTTCACTAAAATAAGGATTAAACGAGAAGTTAAAAATATAAAAATGATCTCAATCGTTAAATGAAAGAAAAAATAATTTTTACCCCTGGGATCTTAATTTATGAGAGGAACATTTTAAAAAACTATCATATTTTATTATATAGACTTGTAATAACCCATGCCTATGGCACTCTGAACAAAATTAGTATTAAGTTTCTTATATAGTTGAAACTCTTTACAAAAAGTTTAAATCAAAAAATATTATAATAATCTATAAATTTTAATTTTTTCCTCAAAACTTTAGGTCATAACAGGTATTATATGTGTTTTAGTCTTTACCTTTAATTAATTTTTGATAAGCATCATAAAAAAATCATAAATTAAAGTACTTTAATTTGGAAGGTTCGACTTCCTAAAAATTATGATTGGGCAAAATTTAAGTTAGCAATGAGGTCTACTAAAATATAATAAAATTTAACATTTCCCAACCGTTTTTGCAAGATATATATTAGTGGAGTCTATTAAAATAAAAATTGAATGTAAAGTTAAAAATATAAAAATAATTTCAATTGTTAAATGAAAAGAAAAATAATTCTTAAATGTTGGAATTAATTTGTGAGATAAACATTTTTAAAAATCATCCTATTTTATTTTATAGATATTTATTTAATAAGCATTGCGGTCTTTTTACTCTCACGGTGTCTTGAGTTCAAAACTCGACATTTCAAAACTAGGCTTGCAAACGAGCTCGGTGGACCTGAATTGAATATATATAGATTTGTTTAATTATTACGCTTATTGGTGAGTTTAACTTTGAGCTACTATTTAAACAAAATTCAAATATTGTGTTTAAATTTGTTATGTTAGATTAATTGATGATGTTGAGTAAAGTATTACCATGAACCTGTAATTCAATCAATACTTGTTTACAAACATATTAATGATCAAACATAACAAAAATTAAGTTCTTTCAAAAGTCAGTTACACTTGTTACATAAGTATTTTATTTATAATTTCATTTTACTCTAGGTAATCTGTAACACCCCGTATTTTATTTTGGTATATTTTTGTATTATTTCTGAGAAAATGAAATAATTAAAATGAGTTTTAA